>BJBW01011656.1:24728-63238 GCA_004320125.1 Scolopax mira
CTCTGGGACTCCCAACTCTCCCAGGAACCCTCTGGGACATCTGGGATCCCGCAGGGGATTTTAGAGACCCCCATAAGCACCTCCTGGAGACTTCTGAAGCCCTCAAGGACCTTATGGGGAGCTCAGGGATTCCCTCTGGACCTCTCAGGGACTTTAGGGCCTTTCCAAGAGCCCTCTGGGACATCTGGGACCCTCTGGAGGACTTCAGCCCCCCCCGCCACCTTCTGTTGCCCTGACCTGGACGTCGATGGCAGTGATGTCCTCCACCACGCGCTTCATGACGGCTCGGACGTTGCGGGGCTCGACGGTGCCCAGCCAGTCCCGCGTCTCCACGCTCTTCCGAAGCATCTGTGCCACGGCGGCGCCCTGCACCTGCACGTAGTGGTCCAGCAGCCGCTGCGCCGCCCCCCGAGCCTCCGCGCACAGCGCTGGCCCCGGTGTCACCGCTGGGCCCGTGTCCTGCGGGCACAAGGGACATGGAGAGATGTGGAGACAGGTAGGAACGCCCCCCCGCGCCATACACAGGGCTGTCCCCGCCACCACCGCTGCTGCCCTTGGGGCCTGGGGACACAAGGGACATGGGGACATGAGGGGATGCCCCCCCTGCCTGCACCATTTGATGTCCTGGTGGCACAAGGACATCAGGGGACATGTGGGATACTCTCTGGGCTACCCCACCTGCAGCAGCAGCATCCTTGGGGCATCTGGGGGGATTCAGGGACATGCAGAAGCCCCTTGGGGACATTTGGGAGACGCTGGCACAGGTAAACACCCTTCTGACATCCCTGGCATCGTATCCTGGGGCCACAGCAGGGCACAAGGAGGGACCTGGGAACATTTTGGGGTCCCTCAGGGACATCTCGGGGCACACAGACAGGAAGAAGATCCCCACACCTCCACACACACTGTTGTCCCCACCATGATATCCTGGGTGGACACGGGACCACAGGTAACCATGAGGCCATTTGACGTCCCCTTGGGGTCACTTTGGGGACAAACAGACTATTTTGGGTCCACTGGGGATGTTTTGGGACACAGGCAGAAGGAAAATGCCCACGTCTCTATGGCACCCACCACTGTGTCCGGAACTGTTGGTGGGACACAGAGGGATGTAGAGCCATTTTGGGACATCTTGGGGACATTCAGGGTCCACTTTAGGCCATTTTGGGGCCAAGTCGGGCAGGTTTGGGGGCTCACCTGGGGAGGAAATTGCTCATCAGTGAGGGTGAGGATGTAGCTGATGGTGGTGGCCTCATAGTCAAGGCAGAGGCGGGCGAGGAGCAGCAGGAGGGCTGGGGGTGCCGCGGGGGCCCCCCGCTCTGCCGGGCCATCGGCGAAGCCCCGGGCGGTGCGACAGAGCCAGCGCACAAAGGCCACCACCAGTCCTTCACGTACTGCCTCCACGCAGAACTCCCCCTGCCGCCAAAATTGGGGGGTTACACCCCAAAAATACCACCTGGGGGCACCGGAAACCCACAAACTACCCCATGCAAACTCCCACCCACCCCAGTGACCCCCAAACTGCCTTCTGCTACCTCCAAATTGCCTATAACCCCCCAGAGTCTCCCCATGCAGCCCCCAAACTTCCCTGTGCCAACTCTAGGTTGCCCCATTCACCCCTCAAACTGTCTTCTGCAACCTCCACATTGCCCATGACCCCCCTGTGCAAGCCCCAAGCTTCTCGGTGCCTATTCCAGATTGCCCCAGTGACACCCCCCCAACCACTGACCCCCCCCCAGGCCCCCCCCGTGCCACCCCACAGCCCACCTTGAAGTATGGCAGGCTGGCAAAGGCGACATCCTTGGCGGTGAAGAGCTGCACATAGGCCAGGACGGCCTTGAGCTGGCCTAGGATGGAGGAGGCGAGGGTGGCCAGCAGGTCGGGCAGGCCAGGGCCCTCCTTGCCGGGGGGCCGGGGGGCGGCCAGCGCCTGGCGCACGTCACCCAGGCACCCCAGGAAGAAGGTCTGCAGCGCCCGCAGGTAGCGGTCCACCCGCTCGCGTGCCGCCCGGGCCACCAGCGCGGCGCCCGCCTCGGCCCCGGCGGCCGGCAGCAGCTCCAGGAGGGCACGCAGGCGGCGGTGGAAGCGGTCGAGCGCCCGCACCAGCAGCGAGGTGTCCCCCAGGCCCCGCTCCAGCCCCAGGCGCCGCTCCAGCAGCTGGAAGTAGCGGGCGGTGAGGGCGGCGGCGAAGGCTTCCAGGCGGCCGCCCCCAGCCCCCGGGCGCCCCTCGAAGAGGCTGCGGTAGGAGGCGGCCAGGAGGCACAGGTTGCCCACGAAGGCCGAGCTGCCGCGGTCGACAAAGTCGAGGATGTCGGAGGCCGGGGGCGGCGTGGCGGCGGCAGAGGGGTCGGCCACAGGCAGCTCGGCCTCCAGCGCAGCCAGCTCGGTCTCCAGGCGGGCACCAGCGTGGCTGAGGAACTCCTGGCACAGCTCCTCGGGCGGCTCTTCCAGCTGCAGCAGCATCTCCACGCACTCGGTGAGCTCCTTGGGGTCCAAGGTCTCATCCCTGGGAGCGGGGAGAAAGAGGGGGTTACTGGGGGATGGCAGGAGGTTCTGGGGTTAACAGTGGCACGGGAAGAAAACAAGGGATAAGCAATAAAAGTCATCAGTAGGCTTCAGAGTAAAGAGGAATTATTCAAAAAACAAAGGAGGTAGAAAATACTTCATAGCATCAGCATGCTCCAAAGTCCACAGTGGTTACAGTAATTAAAACCCAGCTAAAGGCTAACAGCAAGTCCCAGGTATAATAATGATGAAATATCACTAAAACTCCTCAGTAGGTTCCAGAATTATCCCTTTCCCATAAAAACATGAGAAACCCCCACATACCACGGCCTTTTAAAAGCTCTCAACAGTGCTCAGAATTGTCCCCTTGCCTCTGGGGATGCCCTGCACACGGGATGATGGCTCCTGGGGTTGCTACCAACATGCTCCAGGGTAAGTGCCCCTCTCCCCAGGATGCTTCCTGGGGGCTGTTACCATTAGGCTCCAGACTTCACACCCCCGACCCCTGAAACACTGTCTCCTGCAGCTGTTATTAGAAAGTTTCAGAGTTCACGTAGTACAACCACCACCTCCCCGAATGGCTATTATTATCTCCTGAGTGAACCCACTCCTGGCACCGGCTGCTCCCCAGAGCTGCCATCAGTAGGCTCCAGAGTGAACGCACCGGAGGCGTGCGCGGAGGCGCTGGGCCAGGTCAGCCATGATGGCGTGGCTCTCGTCCTCGATGGCGCGGAAGGAGGGCAGGTGGCGGTAGTGACGGAGCACGGCGCGGGCGCGCGCGTGGCAGCGCAGGGCCCGAGCAGGCTCCCCCCCGGGTGCCGCCCAGCGCCGCAGCCGCCCCGGCACCTCCACCAGGGACTGCAGCTTCCGCAGCAGCGCCTGCACCCCTGGGGGGACGGGGGTCGGGGCAGTTAGAGACGGGGCAGGAGCTCAATCTGCCTCCTCCGGGGTCCGCCCTCTCCCAGATCTGCCCCTCAGCCCCCCCGATCCTCTGTTATCTGACCCCAACCTCCTGGATCTGCCCCCTCCAGGATGTGCCCACCCCCCAGATCTGCCCCTCAGCTCTCCCCCTTGTTGTATGCCCCCATCACCCTAGATCTGCCCCCCAGGATCTCCCAGCATTCTTCTATCTGCCCTCTCACCTCCAGATCTGCCTCCCTTGGGGTCTCCCCACCCCCCTAGATCTGCCCCTTGGCCCTTCTCCCCATCATCTCCCCTCCAACCCCCCAATTCTGCCCCATAACCCCTAGATCTGTCCCCCAGCCCCCCTTCAATCTACCTCTGCCAACAAGATCTGCCTCACAAGGACCCCACAGTCCCAAGATCTGCCCCCCAAGCTCCCAGATCTGCCCCCCAAGCCCCAAGATCTAACCCCTGGGACCCCCCCAACCTCAAGGGGATGTACCCTCTGGGGTCGTTGCCCCCTCCCCATACCGGCAAGCTGGGCGCCGCGGCGGTGCCGGTCCTGCAGTGCGGCGCTGACGCGGGCACTAGAGGTGCTGATGGCGGCCATGTTGGCAGCCAAATCGTCCATCTCTGCCTCCATGCGCCGGAAGTCGACCTTCATCTTTCGGATGGTGTCTGGGGAGAAGGAACCGCACACTTGGGTCCCACGGCTGCCCGGGACCCCCCCAGTCCCCCTTGGACACTGGGGTCCCTCTTGCTGGGTGCTCACCGGTGGCAGAAATGAACTTGTTGTAGTTCTCGTAGAGCAGCGTCTGCATGTCGCTGTCGAGGGCGCGGATCTCCCGCCCCAGTGCGGCCTCACGGGCCAACAACTGTCCCAGGGGGCACTCGCTGCGCACCTGCGGGGGGGCAACACTGGCACAACTGCCCCCAACTCCACTGCCCTCTCGTGGGGCCCACCACCCCCTCCAGTTCCCCAGTTTATCCTCTGGAGCCTCCAGTGCACCCTCCAGGGTCCTCAACTGGCCCCCTACCTGCCCTTCACAGCCCTCTTGGGATCCTCATTTGCCCCCTGAACCCCTAACTTTCCCCCCGGGATCGCCAATTGCCCCTCTCAGAGCCCTAAATACCACATAAGGAGCCCTAACAGCCCCCTAAGCTGCCAAATGCCCCCGTGGGTCCCTCCTGGGATCTTCATGTCCCCCAAAGCCCTCTTTTTGCCCCTCAGGGCTTCCTGGGATCTTCAACTGCCCCCCAGGAGCCGTAGCTGCCCCCCGAAGGAGTGCTAATTGCCCCCAGGGCCTCCCCAAATGCTCCAGAGGGCGCAACACTGTCCCCATAGAGACACACACAGTACCATAAAGTGTCCCTACGGAAGAAGATCTCTAGGGTCCCCAAGGACCCCCTCTGTGGGCCCCTTCAGGGCGCTGGGCGTGGACTGAGAGTCCTCGGGGGCCCCAGGAAGTGCCCTGACCGGGTCCCGGGGCGCCCAAAGGATCCCTTTGGGGGGTCCCACAGGGGTCCCCGGTGCTCCCTGCCCGGACAGAGGGATCTGCCGGCGGGGTCTCCACCACGACCCGGGGCGGGGGGGAAGGAGGGGAGGGAGGGGGAGGTCACTGCGGGGTCAAAGGTCACCTTATTGAGGAAAACCTCCGGGTCGAAGTGGGGCCCGTTGATGTCGGCGGGGTCCGGGGTCGCCTCCGCCGTCTCTGCCGCGGACGGGCCGTAGTACCGCTGGAGCGGGCCGTGGGGACGCCGCCACCCGCCGGTGCCGGTGCCGGTACCGGTACCGGTGCCACTGCTGGTGCCGGCCTCGGGGCTGCCGCCAGCCCCATTCCCCGCCGCCTCCACCTCCGCCATCGCGCCGGCACTTCCGCCCCCGCCCGGTACTTCCGGCCCTTCCTCCGAGCGTCACTTCCGCCGGAGCGTCCCTGTCGCCGCGGCAACTGCCCGCCCGCGCCGTAATGGCGGTTACTGCCGACGGAGCCCTCGGCCCGCCGTAGCCGGGGACAAGGGCCCCGTGGGGACAGGGCGGCGGGAGAAGGCACCAGCCCCCGAGGGTAAGCGGCCGGAGGCGGCCCCGGCGCCATGTCCCCGCCGTCCTCCCGCCCAACCCTCCCTCCCCGGTGTCGCCGCCAGCCCCCGCCTCCCAGGCCTCATTTCCACCTGACGCCGAGCGGGTTCCCATCCCCTCCCGGAGGGTCCCCGACGGGTTTCGGGGGGCTGGGGACACGGCAGGTGACACGTCCCGGCCCCCAGGTCCCCCTTGGCTGTGGGCCTGCGGCTGGTGTCAGGGACGGGGAGACGGGGGAGCGGTGTCGGGGACACCGGGGACGGGGACATCAGCTCCAGTTGAGGCTTCACCCTGCAGGTGGCCTGGGCACCTTTGTGTCAAACTAAGAGCTGGCCTTTACCTGCCTGAAAGCTCCCAGGGGGAGTGTAATCTCTGGGACAAGGTACCACAGTCATTTTTTCTGGGTTTTTACTCATTTTTCCCATTCCAGGTGACGCTGACCGATCCTCAGACACCGTCAGCTTCCCCGAGACCTGCCATCCCCCCGTCATCAGACAGTTAATGGTGTTCTGCTAAATCCAGTAAAGAACTGTAAGCTTATGGATGCAGAAAGTGATCTCTTTTGGTAGTTCCTCTCATCCCATTATTTCCAAAGAATTGGTGGTGTTAGCGTTGGCTGCAGGGAGCCCACTTCCCCGGGGCACTGCAGCATTCAGAAGTGCAATTTATTCTGTATAGAATGAGTCCCTGAAACGATCTGGGGAGGCACCTTGAGATGGCGCTGAAAAAACACGTGTAAAACAAGGGGTCACAGCCCATTTCTCATTCTTGGTTTGTTACTTCAGTAAACGGGTGCTCCCACTGCTGTGGATGTGTCCCTGCCCCCTGTTGCTGTGGTGCTGCTGGTGTAATTTTACCCCACATTCAGAACTTTGCCTTCTCTGATTTTGCACTCCTCAGCACATTGGCTTTGGCACAAGGTTCCTTTGCAATGCAGCTACGGGTCACACATCCTGACTGTTTGCCCCAAAACCCTCCTCACATGGCGGCTCTGAGGGCTCAGCACGGTCACATGCTGCTGAAACCAGCTCCTGCACGCAGATAAATCCCCCCAGTGGAATTCTCTGCTTGGCAATGCTGATGCACTTCCTTCGCCCATTGGTGCCTTTGACCAGCCATGTGCTGATGTCAAAGGGTGGCAAACGCCGTGCCAAAGGGAGAGCAGGAGGAGGAGGAGGGTGCACGGCCCAAAGGATCCCACAAAAGCTGCCGGTGAGAATCCAAGGGGGCCACAACTCACCTGAGGTTCAAGAAGCCTTTAATTTCCATTTGTCAGCTTAAAATCCCTGAGGTTAATTAAATATATATTTTTTTTTTAAATCCTTTTTTTTTTTGAGTTCCAGAGGAATTCAAAGCTCAGAGACAAAGCATTAAAACAGGTTTCCTTTGCAAAGAAAGGGCGAGGGTGAATTGAACCTGGACTAACACCGGCACAGAACAATACCAAAGATGTCTCCCACTGCATCCCAGCTTCTGGAGAGTCACTTGCTGAGGGACTGGAGATACCAGTCTCTTCCCCAAGCTGCAGGTGGATGTGTCAGAGCAATGCCATCCTGCTCCCTGTGCGCTGGGGAACCCTGCTCAGATCCCCACCTCCCCATCCCTGGAAGATGCACCGTCTCTCGGGATAATGCTGAAACTGGGCTCTGAGGGAGCAGGTTCAAGCTGAACCACCGAGCGATTCAAGCTGAACTGTGAGCACAAGGGAGAAACAAGGACAAAAAATTCTAAAACCAGGGCTTTATTTACAGCAGTCAAAGCAAACCAAAGCCACCACCGTTGTGCAGAGCAGGTCGTTCTGGGGCCTCAGAAGCAGACAACAAACAGAAGTTGTCTGCTTCTGAAAATCAAACCAAAGTCCATCACTTCACCCAGGATTCTTCCAAACAGCAAGAGTTCAGAGTTGCCACATCTTAGCAGAGAAGCAGGGAGAAGAACAGAGAAATCATTGCTGCCTCCTTTCTACTTGCCTTCCCTGTGCATTTTTTCCCAAAAGTGGAAAAGACAACGCCTCATCCAGCTGGGGCAGTATTTACAGCCAGAACAAAGGACAACAGCCCATTTAGAGATTGAGACCCGGATTGTGCAAGGCCAAAGGAATTCCTGGTGGGTATAAGGGCCAAAGGAACCATCCAGCCATTGAGGAACATTGTCTGGAGGAGAACACTGTAAAAATCTGAGGAAGAACCTTTAGTCCTGTGGAGGTGGGTGTCACGGGAAGGCAAGAGAAGCAAATAAGCAAAGATTTCCAGGAGGGAAAACCAGAACACAACAGTGGTTGGTGCAGAAAAGAGATGAAGCAGCAGCTCTGCTCCACTGCTTTGAACAGCAAAGGGTTTAAACAACAGGCAGTGAAGTTTGGCTGAAGAGAGAAAGCATTTTAAATTCTTTTTTTCTTTCTCCCAGCAGGCAGAGTATTTTTACAGTTACAGACCTCTTCAATCACGGGCAGAGTTAAATAACGGAGCTGTGGGGGAACACGGCGAGCACTGGGGATGAGCCCAGCGAGAGGTGAGGAGGGTGGAGGGGCAGTGGGGCTCCCAGAGCTCCCCTTTGTGGGGGGGAAATTCAGGAACAGCTGCTTTGGGAACAGAAGAAGGAGGGATGTGCCTTGCCCCAAATCTCACAGAAGCACTGCAGGCAGGGACCCCCAAAGCACCACCATAGGCAGAGCAAGGCTTTCTACGTGAATAAATAAATAAACAAACAGATCAACCCTCTGGTCAAATCCCTCCTTGACCTCCCACTTACACCCCAACAGCCCCGTCTGGGAGTCTCACTGGACTCCAGCCTCTCTGTTTGTTTATACAACATCTTCCCAAACTGCTCTAATACCAGGTACCATAATCACTGACATTAACTGGACCTTTTGCCATCAGATTTTCTTTACGCTGATTTAACAGTCTCAGGGAGTGCATCTGCAAGCGTGTGGGAAGGTTCTGGAAAACAGGTGTGTAAATCAAGGTGGCTCATGGCCTCTGACCCTCCTTTCTCACAGATTCATCCCCAGCCTTACCCAGAAGGATGATAAATAAGACCAAGCTGGCATCTAGATAACGTCTTGCTCCTCTGCAACTCTTCACTGTGACAATTACAGTACCAGGGTCCAGATCTACTGCTAATTTCCCTCCAAAGCTGTACAGATTTCATCTCAGCCCAGGGACACCAAGGACAGCAAGTGGTCTCCAAGTCTGAAAACAGGACACTGAGAGCAGGATTCAGCAGAGTGGCCGCTCTGGAATGTAAGTCACATCTTCACACTGCCATAAACCAGCATCCTGAACTCTATGGCTTCCACAGCTCGGCCAATTTATCAAACTTTTGAGTATCAGAGTCTCTGGATCTGTCAGTTACATCTGCTCAAGGGCCCAGTACCGAGTTCAGTCAGGGAGGCAACGCAAGAGTGGCCCTTAAAAATAGGCCACAAGTCACAGACAACCAGGCAAGAGAGAAAGGAATAAGCATTTAACAGCGTCAAAATTGTGTTATACGTGGAAATCTGTTAAGAATCAAAGATACTCATTTTATAAAGAGACATCTGAGACCAGCCAGAACAAAGACAAGAAGCTGGTGGAAAGAAAAGTTCTTGGAAAATCTGTCTGGAATGTCTCAGACTCCACCACAGGGAGAGAGGCCGTGAACGAGTCTGTCAATTGTCGTGGGTGTTGTTTGGTAAAACTCACATAACAACAAGCTCAAGTCCCTGCTTTGGACACCAGATAGTAGAGGATGAAGAAAATGACAATCAGTCCCACGGAGACAGAGCAGAGCAACTTGCGGTTATCCCTCCCGGAGCGCGTCATGGTGGAGAAACGCTTCACGCTGCCCGTCAGCAGGCCCGTCACGCTCAGGAAGTCAGAATCCTGAGCAGGAAAGAAAATGCAGATGGGGGCGCTATGAACAGGTGAAGGTTCTTCCAAGGCTTCCCGGGAAATCTCCCGCATTTACAGAGGGAGCTGCACAGCAGCTGCCCGTCCCTCGCGAAGATCCTTCCCCTCCAGCCGCAGCACCGTTCCCTCTGCACTGGAGACCAGGAAACGAAACAGAGAGGGGGAGTCTGTTCCCACCTAAACCAAACCACTCTCCTTTTCCAGGCTGGTGCACGGGACCGGCTGCGGGGCTGGCAGTTGTACCCACGGCCCTTGTTCTGCCCACAACAGGCTGTTACAGCAACTCCACTAGTGAGTGCTCCGGCCAAAGGAAAGGTCCCCACATGAATCTGGAATCAATGGTGTGCATCAGGGACGCCCAAAGCACAGAAAAAGGTGCCGTTTCTTGCTAATAGTTACATGTTTTTTCAGCATAGGACCACACGCATGTGCAGCTCCACCAGAGGCTGGAAAACTTCTCAAATTAATGCAGAACAGGCAATTAATTTTGACTCCTGGCCTGTTCTCCTTATCCACAAACTACTCAGAGCTTCTGCTTATGTTACTCCTGAAATGCTTCAAAAACCTCTCTGTAACAGAAGTACAATTTCATGCTGACTGAGGGCTTCTCCTTTAAGGTCTTTTGCCTTTACATCTTTTATTCCGATTGTCCATTCTCCTTTTGGGCTGAGCAAACACCTATTTCAGACACTGACACCCACAGCACACACAAGCTGAGCTTGTGCCTCTGACTCCACTGGTCTAACACTGTTGATTCCCTTTTCTCTCGCCTCCACACACCAGCTCTCCCAACACCCGCGTTTCGGTGCTCAGTTCCTCCTCAAAGCGCCAGGCTGGACCCCCTTCCTCTCCCAGTTCAGTTAATGAATTGCCTCTCTCGTAATGAACCCCAGCCCGTACCCCCTCTGCTACAGGAACACGCTGTCTTTCACCAGTGCAGTGATTTTCCATCAACCAACACTTAAGAGCTGATTCTGGTTTTATGGGGTGCTGCGTGTCAGAAAGATGAGGGAAGAGGACACTGAACACCCTGAGTCCACCCAGAGCATCAGCTCTGCTCCTTCCAAAAACAACAGTGAAGTACAAATTCCTGGCAGGCAGCCTGGGTTTCAGGTGTTACAGTCAGTACCCCTGACAGATTTATACAGTGACACCAGAAATCCCAGGAGGGGCTGAGGAACGGGCCCATCTTCTGGCATCAGCCACAGGAGGCAGCTCTTCAGTCCCAGCGGGGAGGAACCCAACCTCCACCTGTATTTCTGATGTGTGCCATCCTGCATCCATCCTTCCCGATGCTCAATACCCACCGAGCCGCCCACCCGGGCAAGGTGACACAGCTGTCAGGTACCTGATCTTTATATATCGAGGAGCCCGTGGGAACGGGTTTAGTTCCACAGCCTGGTTTGCCAAACCAACCACTGGGACCTGACTTTGCTGTTAAACTGCCACAGTTCAGACAGTACAAAAAAGCCATGTTCCTTACCATGCCGTCCAGGTATCGGTTCTGCTCCTCAGCATCTTTGTCAATATCCAGAGCCAGCTACATGGGGAAAAGGAGACAACAGACATTAACTTTCGGTGCAGAGAGAGCCTCTAACGCATCTGGTGCTGGTAAAATTTGAAACGCGCCTTAGAAAAGTGAGTCGGCGCTTCCCCACCTCCTGCACAGACAGGGCTGGCTCAGTGGAGGAATGAAATTCTCATTCTGGTTTCAGGCTGTTGTGCTTTTTCAGATCTGCAGCGCTGAAAATCAAGCCAACTGTCTGAAACTGTCATACATGGGACAGGAGCTTTTAAATGCTGGGACACAACAGCAGGAATCCAGAGCCTGCCCTTCTACAGCGTGAGTCACTGACTTCTATTAAGCTCTAAATCAAAGTATGTGATGTTAGTTGGGGCAAACTAGCTTTAAGAACACCAATTACATAGAGACACGTGTATTTTTCAAAACTAATTCACCTTTTTATTATGACTTTTCCCCCCAGTTGTGCTTAGCGATTCCCTTTTCTGCAGCTTTTATGTTTCTCTCTGTGCCTATAACTCCTTCCCTGAGCGCCCCAGAAACTGCATCATTCCCATTACAGGACTTCACTGAACCTCAAAAGGAAAGTGGAGGTTCATGAAGCCATCCCAGGCGTTTCACAAGTGACAGGTAACCATTACATCACCAACAATGTCACCGTCCTTCCTTCACCGCGGCGCCCGAGGCCAACGTGGCCACTCACCGACTTCAGCCTGGTGACCTTGCTGGCCAGGCTGTCCGCCATCCGCTTGTTCTCCACGTCCAGCACATCCTCCACGGCTCCCGGACCCAGACCTGGGGAGGGAGAAGGCGAGGGATGAGCTGTGTCTGGCCCGATAGCCGTCCCCAGTGTTTGCTCACCCAATGGCTTGTTGCCCGACGGGTCTCCAGCTTGCCACCCAGGCCGTCACAGCTGCCTCCTCGCGGGGCCTGCGCCACCAAACGCTCCCAAACTCTTTTTGACAAAAACACACACAACTTTCCCCAAAGGGAGGGGGTCAGCAACCCCGAGCCGCCCCCAAGGCCCAGCAGCCGCTGGAAACGGCACAGGGCCCCGGTGCCCCGGCGACACCCCCGGCGCAGCCCCAGTACGGGATTGGGGTAAAACCCAGCGAATCCGGGTGCTTGGGCCCCCCGTGGCTTCGGGGCGCTCCCGGCCCTGCCCCCCGGGGCGCCTGAGGCGGCCCCCAAATGTCGGCGGCAGCGCCCCGTACCCCCCCAGGCCCCTCAAGCGCCCTCGGGGACACTCGCCCCCCCGCCCCGCAAATGGCCACAGCGGGAACGGGGGTCCCCTCCTCCCGGCCCTCACCTCGGCCCCACTCCGCCATGGCGGCCCCGGGCCCCGCCTCGCCGGGCGGAGCCGCGTCGGCCCCCGCCTCTCTAAAACGTCCGCCGCCTCCTCCGCGCTCCCCCCGGCGGGGCCCACCGGTCCCTGGAGGGGTCTGGGGGGACACCGAGGACCCTTCAGGCCCGGCTCGGCCCCGGGCGGAAGGCGGCGGCCCGGCGGAGCGCTGCCGGGGGAGGGCCGGGGCCGCGGCCAGGAAATGAGGCCGGGATCCGGGGCGGCGGGAGGAAGGTACCGGCGCTGCCCCCCCGCCCCGGCCCGCCGGCCGCCCCGCTCCCCGGCCGGGGGAGGGCCCAGCCCCCGCCCGCTTCGGCCGCCTCCGAGCCACCGAGGAGCCGCAGGTACCGCCCGGCTCCCTTTTGGGGCCAAAAGACGGGCTTGAGGGGCTTCGAAAGGTGCAGAAAATGGCAGGGGAAGGAGGTGGCGGCTTGGGGGGGGGTAGGACCACCGCTGCCATCTGCGCTCCTCCGCCCAAGGAACGGGGAGGATTCGGTCCGGTGCCGCCTGCCTCGCCCGGCATCCCGCCGGCACCGCGGGTTTCTGGCTTCCGGACTTGCCCTTGGTCCCCCCAAACCGGGCTTCGGCCGCGCTGGGGTGTGCGGGGGGGGGGGTTCCCTGGTGCTCCCCTGGGCATGGGGCCCCGGGGCCAGCGCGGCCTCTCGTAATTAGGTCCCACCTAATTGGTGCCTGGCCGTGCTGCAGAGCAGGGTACCCGCCCGGGCAGGGATGAGCTCCATCCGCGCTCGGGCTCCCTGGGCTTCCCCGGGAGGGGTCCCGTCCCGGTGCCGCTGGGCTCCTGCCTGTGGCTGAAATACTCCCCTCGGCCGCGTCCTTACGCGCACCTGCTCGTTTGCAGTGTCACCGGGGGGTGCGTTATCCTCCGCGGGTGTCAGGAGGGAGCCCCAACACTGCAAATCAGCCATAAGCTGCTGCGCAGCCCGGCCAGGCACCCACCCACCCAGCAGTGGCTACCGGTAACCCCCTGTCATCTCCTCCAATAACCCCCGTTATCTCCTCCGCTTGACCACCCCGAAAGGTACACCAGGAGGATGCTGTCCCTTCCCTCTGCCTTTCCTCGCTGTCCCTTTTCACTCCACGGGAATGTTTCGGGATGTTCCCCCCCCTCCCGCGCAGTAAGAGAAATGAGGGCAGCCAGGGGAGGAGGAGGAGGAGGCGGAGGCGGCAGGAGCTATTTTGGGGAGCCGCTGTTATCTGCTCGGTGTTAATCCCTGGCTGGGCGGGGGGAAGGCTTTCCCCGAGCGCTTTGCTGGGAGGGCATATATTAAACGTTGAAAAGCAAAGGGAGGAAGAGGATTAGAGGGAGAGGGAGGAAGCCGGTTGCTGGTGTCACTCGGGTTATCCATCTGCTCTGCTTTTATGGATGCAACAGCGTGAGCGATCTCTCTTGGGGATTTCTTTTTGGTTTTTGTTTTTGTTTTTTTTTTTCCCCTCTGTCCTTTCCCCACCCCTGTCTCTCTCCCTCTCAGAGATCTGTGTATTCGGGTCCTTTGGCATCACCGTTATCTGGGAGCCCTGGAAGCCCCCGTGCCCCCCTTCCTCCCGGTTTCACCCCTGGCCGCAGCTGAGCTGTTGAGAGGATGGAGCTCAGCGCTGTCGTAGCCATGGTGGAGAGCGGGGAGCAGGACACGGTCCTCAAGGTGCTTCAGATCTACAACACGGAGGTGAGTGAGCGGCAAAGCCCTGCCCGGGAGCTGCTGGCCCCGCTGGGGGGGTCTGTGCCCCCAGCCTGGCTCCCTAAGCACCTCTCTCTGTGTTACTGCTGGGAAGGCCTCATGGGCGGCTGCGTCCCTTACTTGCAGATGGTTTGTGGCTTGGTGTTTGGCTGGGAAGCAGCTGAGCAGCCTCTTGTTGCCTTGGTTCCTTTGCATACTGCAAGTAGAAGGGAATTTGTTTTTTTTTTTTTTTTTAATTACTATTATTATCCAGATGTAAAATAAAAGCTGGCAGGGAAATAAGCATCAGTGTGAAGAGCAAGTAGAAAGAGCATTTATGTTAAGGCAAGGTTTGGAGGTGATAAAGCTGAGGCCTGGGGAGCAGCTGCAGGTGAAATGGTCATGGTGATTTGCAAGTAAAAGATCCTTCGGGGTGGACACGGATGGGCTGCTGGAATCTGGTACAGGTGCCTGACCTGAAAGCTGACAATGAGAAGTAAATATCAAATACAGAATATATATTAAAAAAAATACCGGTTGGGAAGCATTGAGGGAAGTGTTTCCAGCCTTAAAGTGGCAAAGATTATGTGTGGGGTAAATCCCTTTTGAAACAGACCCTGGTTGTCAGGGAAACTTCCTGGACCCCTTGTCGGTGTATTGAGCATAGGAAAGTTGTGAGATGCTGGTGGCTTTGCTGGCCTGTCTAGGAGACATGAAGCAATCAAAGAAGGTTATGAAACTGTAGATAAACTGAGCAGCTCCCTTGCATCATTTTTTGCTGTAAAAATTAGTGGTGCTCTATCCTTTTTCTGGGGATTTGTAATTTACTGGTGCACACACAGTCAATTTTTGATTGCCAGGAGTAAACTACAGCTAAAGCAAAACCACAGATTTGGAAAACCATGCGGGGATGAGGTTGCAGGAGCCTGTGAGGAGGCTGTGATGGGCTGAGAGAAGTGACAGTTTGTCTGCAGAGCCCGTCGGTCCCAGGATGGAGCTCTCAGCCTCGGGGGACAGCCATGAGCTTCCGTCACTCGAGGGAAGAATAAGGCCAGAGTGATCAGTTAATTAGTGGTAAGGCTAATTACCATTACGGAGCAGTTCTGTAAGCCTAAGTGGAGGCTCAGTAAAAGTGACAGTGAGCGCTGAGAAAATGATGGGAGAATTATGATACAATTATATCTGCCTATCTCTGTCTAGCTCTAGCTGTATCTGTACATATCTAATCAGTATTTTATACATTTTAAACAATTTTGTTCTCAAAACCTGGACCGAATGCTCTCTTGGTGTAAGTGAGGGTTGCATGTGGACTCCTGTGCTGGCCAGGGGACTGGAGGCTGGGGTAGCCAGAGAGGAGACTGTCCGTCCAGGACGGTCACACACAGAGAGGGGTTTCCCCTGAACAAAGAGTGGGAGGATTTATTGAGGGTTTTTTGGGGAAAGAGACCTTATGGGGGAGTAGACATCAGGTCTGTGGTGTTCAAGGAACATGACCTGAACAACCACAAGGATCTGCTCACAAGTAACCAGGAGACAGTGCTTCCTTTTGGTGAGGAAAAGGAACAATAGACGTCAAAGGGGGGAAACTGTGTAGGCCCAGCCTGGTGGTGTCGCTGAGCAGAGGGATTACCGGCTTTTGGGGGATGTTTGGATTGGGATGGATACCTGCTTTACTGCTCTGGTATTAAAATAAGAGTCTGTCTGTCAGATGGGCACTGCTTTGGCTCTTGCCCCCCACCATGGAGCTGGTGGAAGAGGGCAGTGGGAGTGTTTGTCCTGGATGTTTTTCAAGGATGAAAGAGAAGCAGGGGCCTGCAGAGAGCAGGGACCTCTGTCACGGGAAGCACTGGAGACCTGGTGGCGTGGTTTGTTTCTGTGCTTTTGTGGTGTGTGTTTAGTTCTGCTGCTTTCTGGCTGAATGCCCCCCCTCTGGATGGGGGAAACAATTCTGTGGATTTTTAACCTGTTACTTATTTTGATTGTTTTTGTTTTGCCCCCCCCTAGAAATCTCAGTGCTTCACCTTTGATGATGAGGAGCAGGAGGAGAGGAAGGTAGGCATGCTCTTTGACTCCTCCAGTTGGGTACCTCAATCTGCTGCTGCTCTGGACCCGTGTCCAGCAGGGTTGGGTGGTGGCAGCTCCTATGAGGAGAAAAATGGGTGTTTTTTCATTAATTTGCTCAGGGAATGGTGTGCTCAGAGCATCTGGCTCTGTTTTTTCCGTCAGTAGCTGGTGTTTAGGACACAGCTCAGCATTAGCAAGCCCCTCGGGTTCCGTGGTGTACACAGGCTCAGCCACAGGGGTGTAAAAATGGGATCCTTTGTGTGTGGTGTGAGCCTGCTCGGCAGAGATCACAGCAGGGCTCTGGAGGGAGATGTTTCTGCCGTGGAACAGCAGCAGGATCTGACCCAAGCCGTACATTAACAGATACTTTAAGCTGGTTTAATCTGGTGCTGGATGGAGAGCAGTGCTCCTGCCCCGCTGTCCTTTCATGCCAGGGCATGGCTGCACACAGCTGGGGGTTGATCCGCCTCACCAATAACTTCTTTTTTTTTTTCTTTCTCCCCTGTATTGCTTTCCATCTGTATCAGTTTCCTAGTCTGTTTCATTGTCAGATCCTGCTGTGTCAGCACAGTGAGTGCTGGGGGGTGGGACCTCTTTTTGTCTGTGCCATCGCCAGCAGGAGGTTGTTCCAGGTCCAGCCTGATGTGTGGCACCAGATCTCACAAGGTCCAGGCTCTTTGCCTCGTGCTGACTTGCTCTGGAGCTGGGACAGTCTCACTGGCCGTGAGCCCAGGCACAGTCCTCGGGTGCTCCACTTTTGGGGTGTATGTCATGGAATATGAACTGAGTGTCACCACCTGGTTTCTGGAGCTGAGTTCTTATGAAGGCTTAGCCCTGGGCACAGCCCTGAGGTCTCTCTAACACGAGTCAGTCAGAGGCTTTGGCTGCCTACAGCTCTACCTTTGGCTCCTGGGCCTGTCTCCTCGTGTGGCAGGTGAAGAGGAACAACAGTGCTTTCTCACAGCTGTGGGACATGCTTTTTGAGCTACAGCTTGTTCAGTTCTGCCAGCCTCATGTTAAGGACTGAAATTTACTTTGCTTTTTTCTTTGTTTGTTCCCTCATCCTTCTATTGTTCTGAAGCTTAGTCTGTGTTGGGCCAGTTACACTGGGTGATAGCAAACCCCGTGGTCTGGGATTCCTTCTCTCCTGTCACTCACGGAGAGACACATGCCCTGGTTCTGTGGTGTTAGAGAGACCTGGGGAGACGTGACCCCGCCAGGCTGGGGGTGCCTGTGCTGTGGACTGTTGGTGTAAGGGAAGTGTTGGCACACACACTCCAAACCGAGCTCCCTTGGCTGTTGGGGCATTGCCTTTGCTCCTGTGCTGCTGTCACCCGCAGGGGCTGGATTTCCAGCTCCTCTGGATCGGTGTTAGTGGAGCTCTGCCGCCCGGTGCCAGCTGAGGATCTGGGCTAGTAGGTCTCCAGACAGCACTGAGGCTTAGGGAGGTGCTACTTATTTGAGTCTCCTGAGGTCTTTTCACCTCCTTTCCTAGTGAAGTGCTCTTCTTGCCTCATTTAGGTCCATTTACCCTCCTCTGGTGATTTTTCTGAGGAATCTCTCAGCCTTTCCAGTCTGTTTCTGGAGCGCCGGTGCCTCCCTCACCTTCAGGCTCTGGGTGGGAGTAGAGACCCTCTGTCGGGTTGGTGGCTCCTTAGTGAAGCCTTGAGGGACCTTTCTGTCCTGCCCTCTCCTCGCTTCATGTGTCTGTCGAGTAAACCCTTTTTACCTTCAATCCTCGTAACCAGGGGTGAAGCTACAATATGTCATAGCAACATTTGCCTGTTCGTGGTGCCCCCTGACATCTGAGACCTTCTCCCAGACATTCCTTGTTCTGTGCTGGGTGCCCTTGCTCAAACTGGGTCAGGATCAGAATCTGGAGCCAAACGCTTTGGCGAGTGTGCACCTGGACCAGAGCTGTTGTGGGTCCATCTTGAGGTGGTGTTTGTACATTCCAGGGCAGAGCACTACAGGGCGGTGGGGAGCATGGAGAATGTTGGTGCATGAGGTTTTACTTGTTTCCACCTGCACAGAAAATGGCCCAGCTGCTGATCAAGTTCCTGGAACGAGAGCTGCAGCCGTCCTGCCAGGTGACCTGCTTGGAAAGCATCCGCATCCTGTCCCGTGACAAGCACTGCCTGGGCCCCTTCACCACCAAGGATGGCCTGAAGACCCTCTCCAGGCATGCTGGCATCGATTACTCGGAGGAGCTCATCCGGGAGGTCCCAGACTTGGATGTCATCCTGGAATCCCTCAAATGTCTCTGCAACATCGTCTTCAGCAGCCCCAGGGCACAGGAGCTGATGGCTGAAGCCCGGCTGGTGGTGGGCCTGGCCAAGCGCATCAAACTGTACAACGAGAGGAGTCTTCCTCACGAGGTGAAGTTCTTTGACCTGCGCCTGCTGTTCCTGCTGACTGCGCTGAGGGTGGACATCCGCCAGCAGCTGGCCCAGGAGCTCCGGGGCATCAGCCTGATGACGGACACCCTGGAGCTGACCCTCGGTGTGAAGTGGATGGACCCCTATGAAGTTGCCACCGAGGAGGGACTTCTCCCACCTTTGCCTCGGCAGGAGACAGAGCGAGCCATGGAGATCCTGAAAGTGCTCTTCAACATCACCTTTGATTCCAGCAAGAGAGAGGTGGACGAGGTAAGCTCAGGGGTCCCACCTCACTGCACTCGTGTGTCTCTGGGTTGTGGTTTGGCTACTGGATTTCTCCTGTGCTTGCCCTTCCTTGTGTTACATACCAACCCTCGTGCCCCCCTGGGTACATGTAAAGGTGTCAAGACACTCGTGTGTCTGGACCTCTCTCCCCAGAGCACTGCCTCCATCCAACGTGTTATTAACCCTTATGACTTTCAGAGCATTACAATTTAAAAGTTGGGTATTTTATCTTCTTAACGGGATGATTTGTTGCACAAGTGAGATTGCGGAGCCCCCAGGTAACTCACTTCTGAGAGTGGCCTGTTCTGTCCTTCTGGAGAAGTTTGAAGGAGGGTGCGATGGAGAACATCTCTGGCTAATACAGGGGCCTGTCTTGGGGCCTCTTCCAGCCCTTGGCTCAGTGTTGTAGAGTGACGGGGAAGGTCCTGGGCAGCAGGAGGACTGTGCTGGCCTCCAGAGGAGAGTTGAGGGCTACTTCCACTTCAAGACTCCTCTGCCAGCTGTGAGGCTGCTGGAGGGAGGGATGGGGCTGAGGGCTGTGGAGGCAGTGGGTGTGAGGCTGTGGAAGATCCCCTGCTCCTGACCAAGGTTCTCTCCTTCTGTTTTGGGACCAGGAAGATGCTGCTCAGTACCGGCACCTGGGTGCCCTCCTGCGCCACTGCCTCATGATCTCTGCGGACGGAGAGGACCGGACGGAGGAGTTCCACAGGTCTGTGTCAGATAACCAGGCTGTGATCCTCTCCAGAAACAGGTCTCCCCAGGGCAGATCCTGCCTGACCTTGGCCAACCTTCTCTGCTTGTGTGGCCATTGCTGAGGTCACCACAGGCATCTCTGCTTTGCCCTGCAGGTCCTTCCTGCTGCTGGGGCCTGGAGATAGCCCTGCCCACAGTTGCCCCCTGGCCCATGGGAGGAAGGCTTTCTCCCCACCCACCTAGCCCTGAGGGACATGTCCAATGTCCCAAGTCAGGCCTGCTCAGCAGTGCCACCCGCTCCAGTGGGCAGCTTGCCAGGGCAGAGATTTGGTGTTTTTAATTAAAGAGTCCATGGGCTGGCCTTAATTAACTGTCTGTCTCTTGGGCCACACTGAGAAATTGCCTGTGTCACGTTGTGGAGCGTTATTGACCCAGGGTGTCAGCTTTGAGCAGGTGACACAATCCTGTCCCTGAGAAGGCTGTAGTTGGAGGAATCCAGAGCAATGCCTTGCATCGCCCACCTCGGTGAGGGGTGAGGCAGTAGGAGACCCTGGAGAAAGACCTTTGATCACACACATTGGTCCTACTTGGCCTCTGCTGAGATACACAGTTTCTCAGTTGTCACTGAAGTCTCTTTGGACTCTGAGCAAATAGTTCAGCTACCCAAAAAGCAGTTCAATTTATTCCCTTGTAGTGGTTGAGGAGCTTGGGGTCCTCACACTCCTGGAAGTTAGTAATGAACCTTGATTTAGCCAAAGAACTTCTGTGAACAAAGACCCCTGACTACGTGTTCTCTTGGCTGTGTTTAGCCATACAGTTAACCTTCTGGGCAACCTGCCCCTGAAATGTCTGGATGTCCTCCTCACCCCGAAAGTCCGGCCGGGCTCGCTGGAGTACATGGGTGTCAACATGGATGCAGTCAACATCCTGCTGGACTTCCTGGAGCGGCGCCTGGACAGGGTGAGTCGGAGGCTGGTGGGGGAGTCCGTCCCCCCTCGTTTCACTCATCCCCTGCAGAGCACCATCCCGTCAGCCTCGAGAGCCTGGGACCACCACTGCAGGAGCCAGCCAGCTGGGGCTGGTTTGGAGATGCTCCATCTAGGAAGGGGTGGTTTTAGCAGAGGCTGTTTGGTCACGGTTGTCAGGGTTGGTGGGACCAAACCAGTGTCTGTGTTCTGGGAAGGGGACTGCGCCGTTGCTATATGGCCTGCAGGTGTGGGACTGGTGGAACAGCAGGTTGTTTGCTGGGCGATGGAAATACCTGTGCTCGGTTTCACTCGGTGGTGACCCAGTGGGCAGCTTCTGGGAGCCTGAACTTACACTATTTTCAAGCTGGCTGTGGTTTTCAGTCTCTGGAGTTATGCCAAAGGCTCTCCAAACTTTATTGCTGCGCTTCTCCTCCCTGGATGCCCTACACAAGTGATTATGCCCGACCACAGAGCAGGGCTTGGACAACTGGTGTTTGAGGAGTGATGGAGAATTGGGATTCCTGCAGGCTGGAAGGCTTCAGTGCCTGTCTGCTCCCCTGTTGGTCTGTGCCCATGTCCCCACCACGAGGCAGATGAGCTCAGCTCCCTGTGACTAACGTTCCTGTTGTGGCTGCTCCCGCAGGGTCACAAGCTGAAGGAGAGTCTGACGCCGGTGCTGAACCTGCTGACCGAGAGCGCCCGAGTCCACCGCCAGACCAGGAAGTTCCTGAAGGCCAAGGTAGGCTGCAGCTGGGCCAGAGCTTGAGTGATGCTGACAGAGACCTCCTCTCCCTCTCTACTGGGTTCTGACATACGGGTGTTTGAGACCTTTGGTGCTCGCGGTACTTTTTCCACATCTCCCCTGGTCTGTGGATTTATTAGTCGTGGCTGATCTGTAAAAACCCGTGTGCGTGTTCCCCTGCCTGCCCTGCTGCTGCTGCTCCAGCCCCACTGACCACCCCTCACCGTGGCCCCATAGGTGCTGCCCCCGCTGCGGGACGTGAGGAACCGCCCGGAGGTGGGGAACTCGCTGCGGAACAAGCTGGTGCGTTTGATGACCCACATCGACACCGATGTGAAGCACTGTGCAGCAGAGTTCCTCTTCGTGCTCTGCAAGGAGAGCGGTGAGTGGCAGGGGCTCGTGGTGGGCTTTGGTGATGGGAAGTCCCAGAGTGTGTCCCCTGGGCCACCCCCAGAGCGTGGGATGGTGACCTCTGCAGCAGTAGGACCTTCTGTCCTCCCCTCCCTTGGGCTGGACACACCAAGTAGGGAAAGGTGTAGGGTGTCCAAGTGGGAAGGAGCTGCTGTCTCTCGTGGCAGCGATGAGGGAACAGCTTTGCTGGAGGACATGGTGACACCCTGCAGACACCTGGCCTGCATCTGGGGTGTTGTTCCCACCGTTCCTGCTGCACAGGGAGGGAGCCTCCTTCCCTGACAGGGTTCAAGGCAGCGTTGGCATTTCTGGAGCTCTGTGGCCTCACTTCACTTGAATCATGTTGTGGGGCATGTGGGAACAGACAGAGATGGAGAGGCAGGAGGGGAAGCACAGGGTGGTCTCTGTCCCCTCCTCCCCACAGTGTCACGGTTTGTGAAGTACACGGGCTACGGGAACGCTGCTGGGCTCCTGGCAGCACGAGGCCTCATGGCTGGTGGTCGGGAAGAGGGAGAGTACTCGGAAGATGAAGACACGGACACTGAGGAGTACAAAGAGGCGAAGCCCAAGTAAGGAAGCCTGGTCCCCCTCCATAACTCCCTTCTTCCCACTCCTCCTCCATCCCTTTCCTCATCTGCCCCCCCACCATCTCCTGTGTCTTGCTCTGACACACACATTTCCTGAGCAGTTTCACCCTCACCTTTCGTGTCCTGTTCCACCCTCTCTGCCCATCCCTCGGGTGAGATGCCCCCATGGCTGAGCCGCTCGTGGTGCGGGTGGTCACTGGTGCCTGCATTGGGTCCCTTGCCCCGGCCTCACTGCTCCTCTTGCAGCATTAACCCTGTGACGGGGCGCGTCGAGGAGAAACTGCCCAACCCCATGGAAGGGATGACTGAAGAGCAGAAGGAGTACGAAGCCATGAAGTTAGTCAACATGTTTGACAAGTTGTCCAGGTACTAGAAAAGTGTTTGTGTGTTTGTGTCTGTGTGAGCACCCGCGTGTCTGTGTGTCACTGACCTTTCTCTGGATGTATTCCCAAGGCCACCACTAAGTGAAGGGGTGTGAGAGGGAGCACAGGGACACACAGGGGGAAATGTGGGCCCCGTTACGTGCCAGGGAAGGCACTGCAAGCCCCCAGCCCTCTTTGGCATGATGGCATACTGTGAAATTCCTCTCTGCCTGCTCTGTCGCTCCAGGCACTTCCTGCCTCAGCAGGTTTGGCCGGGGGCTTGGGGACAACAGCAGTCACTGTCCTGGCCGGGCTGTTCCATGGGAAGTGGCATTTGGGGGGCAGATGGCAGCCAGTGGCACCGATCCCTTTCCCTGCTTTCTCCAGTCCTCGTTCATCCACTGTTAGTAGGTGGGACAGAGGAGCCCAGCAGCTGCCAGCTGGGTTGGAACCACCCTGCCGGAGGGAAAATGGCAGTGTAGCCACAAGCCCCATGTTCCTGCTGCAGCTGATGAGGTGTGTGTGCCCTTCCCCTGCAGGGAGCAGGTCATCCAGCCCATGGGCATCATGCCAAGCGGCAGCCTGGCCCCCATGGAGAACGCCATCCACGAGGCGGCCGACGAGAGGTCGTCCTCCGACTCGGACCTGGGGCTGGACTGATGGAGGCCTGGCCCCAGCCTCAGAGAGCTGGGGAGCCCCCTGCGCCCCCCTGGAACCGGTGTTGTGCCCAGAGGCTGGTGCTGGGCCAGGGCTCTCCCCGAGGGACTTGGATCCAGCCCGGACCCCTCACAGCAAATTCGCAACAAGGAACCGCTCCCACCTCCTTCCCAGCTCCTCCCCGAGGGTCTTCGTGGCCCAGCTCCACCGTGGTCCCTCCTGTCAGCAGCTTTGAGGATTTCATGCTCCAAATCGCTTCCAGGACTTTCCAGTAGGACTATTTTTATTTTTTTTTTAAATAAGATAAATGTTTGGGCAAAAAGGGTGGGGGGAGGATCTGTCTGTCACCATTGGGGCTCAGCATCCTGCAGAGCGTCTCCTGTTTGTGCCGACGGTTGTGTGGCCACACGTGACTCTGTGTGGCCACACGTGGCCATCCCTGTGTGGGGGGAGCCGCTCCCCAGGAGCACACGGGGGAGAGACTGCGAGTGGCTCTTCAGGCAGTTTTTGGGGAGCAGAGTCTGTGGGTGCAGCTGTTTCCTCAGCAGGGAGCTGAGCGTGTGTTTGTGTGTGTGATGGTGTCTGTGCACGCCCGGGGGTGTCAGTGAGTGCGGGGTGGTGTGTGCACCATGGGGAGGTGAGGAAAGCCCTGCTGTGGGGCTGCCAGCCTCCCCGTTGGCCACAGTGACTGCCAGGAGCGTTCTGGGACTGGGGCTCTGGCACCACACGATCCTCCTGGCACCACGAGGATGAGTTTTTTGGCATCGGCCTTTCCCCATCTCACACTTCCCAAACGAAAGGCCAAAATCTGGGCTCTTCTTGCTGCTTCCACGGCCACCTTGGCTTCCCCAGGGGCCCACCAGGGGGCTGGTCGCCCCCAGGGGCTGGTCCTCCCCTTCCCTGCCGCTTACATTTGTTGTCTTTTTTTCCCCTGTATTGTTCTTTTTAAAGAGAATTGTTTTAAAGAAGATATTCCAATCTCATGTACCAGCACTCCAAAACTTACTATCACAAGTAGGAATGCAGAAGTGATGCTAGAATAAAGAAAACCTGACAAATTGGTTTGTGGTGGGGTGTTGGTGTGGGGTTGTGGGTGTGGGGTTTAGTTGGTGGGTGCTTTTTTTGTGTGTGGTTTTTCTGGGTTTGTTGGGGTTTTTTTTTCAGTTTTTTGTTTGTTTGTTTTTATTTTGTTTTTTTAATGTGGTCGGACTCAATGATCTCAAAGGTTCCTTCCAACCACTAAGATTCTGTGATTCTGTGAAATGTGCTCCTGGCTGTGATTTGTGGAACACGAGAGCCCTGGGCTAGTGAGGAAATGTCTTTGGATGTTTCTGAGGAGCACACGGTTCTCCTCCCACCGCCCTGGACTTCACAGGTTTATTTGGGAGGTAAAACTGTAGCATTAAACTGGGGTGAAGCTGGATCCTTTCCCTGCACCTCGGCCACCGGGTGTATCCGAGGGAGCATCCCCCAGGGAAAGCGGGTGTTGGGAACCCGCCTGAGCCTCACAGGATGCTCCTCACCTTCACAAACGCTCTGGAATGGATGAAAATGGTGCCCGGCAGCTGATTTCTGCCCGTGAGGAGGGGATTCACCACTCAGCCCTGGTGGGGGTCTGGCTGCGGGGTGTGTGGGGGCTCTGCCGGGGAGTGGGATGGGGCTGGAGGGAGGAGTCAGTGCCCGTTTTCTGGAGACGGGGTCTGTGAGGTGAGAAGCTGAAGGGACACTTTGTTCCGTTCAGTTCTTCAGTGATTAAGAACTTTTTTTTAGTCATCGTGATTGAATCTGCGGGCTCCCCCAGGGGTACCCGGTGTCTGCCTGAGACTGACCCGCTGGGGCTGACGGCGGCTGCCGGGGGAGCAGCTCCCACCACTCACTGGAGACTGGAGATTTTGGGCCAGATAAATCTCTTTTTTCATTTAGCAAAAACCCCACCGCAAACCTGTGTGAAAACACAGACCTCTGATCTCCTCCCAGCTGTTAAAGCTCTCTCATGCAAAAGTGGGGGCTGTATTTTAGTGCAAAGCCTCTGATATTGGTGTATTCTGTTTTTCTATCGTGCTTAACCCCCTGACCCGCAGCCCTGCTCGGAGACGCCCTGGCGCAGCCTGGAGTAAAGGCTTTATCCACAGGGGGTGGCTAAAAACCACCGTTGTTGGTGGGAGGTGATGGGTTGGAGGCTCCTGGTGTCTGCAAAGGGGGAGAATGACCCTCCCGGGGCCCCCCAAAGCCCCCCTGGGGCCGGTCCCCACTGCAGGAGGGACGTGCGGCTGCTGCTGAGGTGGGCGGTTGGTTGGATGAATGGGTAGAAAGGGGGAGGAAGTAATAAAAAAGCAGGTGAAAGGAGTGGTGGTGGCACAGGGGGACAGGATGTGCTCAAACATGAGGGAAGACAAGTTCATAGAAAAGACCTTCAGGTGATGTCAGCAAAATAATTAGAACTCTTTATTATGAAATAATTAACACTACATCGTTTTGAAACTGCCAGCAGCTTTGGCTGGTGTTCCTGGACAGAGCACTTGTCCCCTGATGAGCAGAGATTTCAGCTGAAGAATGAACACGAGGGGAGGACGTGGCTGAGAGAAGCGCCCGAGGAGGAGCTGGGGCAGGAACCGTGGGTGCTCGCTCTGGATGGAGGAGCTGGAAGACTCACTCGATTGTCCTGTCTCAGGCCTGGCCCCGGCTGCTCAGCTCCAGCCCCCCGGGGGTCTCCAGGGTGGGGGGGCTCAGGAGGAGACCCAAAGTGGATGCACAGCTCCCTGGCACTCGCTGGTGAAGCTCTCACGGCTGGAGGTGGCCGGATGGTGTGACGGGTGACGGCCAGCGCCGGGACGAGGGAGGTCTCTGGTGGTGGGCGCCAAAGCGAGGTGGGAGTGGGAGGGAGCAGCGCTGGGAGCTGCATCCCCCCCTCTGAAGCCTCAGGTCCCAAAGCTTCCCCGTGCAGAACCGGTTGCAGGTCGGTGCTTGGGCTTCAGCCTCCTTTCCTTGGCAGGCGAGGGTCTCTCTGCTCCACCTCCCAGAGCCCCCCCTGCTCCCCAGCTGCTGGAGGGGCCGCTGTGGGACTGGAGGCCTCTGCTGGGGCTTCCTGCCACCACCCCCTCCCCTGCCCAGGCTGGTGTCTCCTTTCCTGGGCGAACGTGTCTCTCGGCAGCAGGGAGCCAGCCTCCTACTTGTCTTTCACATCCAGCTGAAACCAGAAGGACCAGGCAGGGTTTGCTGGGTGTTTTGAGCCCCCCAGCCCTGCCCCAGGTTGGGTTGGGTCCCCGAGTGGGGGGGTGCTGTTCCTGCTCTGCCCCAGTCGTATCCGTTCACCTGGCAGGGGCTGGGGCAGCACCAGCCTCACACCAAGGGATAAAGTGAAAAGCCACAAACCTGGCCCAAAGACTCGTAACTCCTGCTCCTCCCACCCCATCTCCTGACCCAACTAAGAACAACCTGAACGTCAGAACTGGAGTCTCGAAGCCACGCTCTTGGGTGGAAGAAGTCACAGACAGACAGTGTGTCTGTTAAAGCACAAGGGGTTTCTGCCCCAGGAGCGGGGACCCCTCTGCAGAGTGTGGTGCTGTGCCCACCACTGCCCGCCCACACCTCGCAGCTCCTGCGTCATTTAAAATAAAATAAACAATTTTTAAAGTGTTTGATGCCAAATGTGGAAAAATCTTCCCGGCCCATCTAAAGCAATGTAACTAATTAACATCAGCAGGACCCTCTCTCCTGCAGTTTCTCCCTTGGGCAGGGTTACGGGGTGAGGAGAGCGATGATGGGGGGGGGGTCAGGCCTGTGTTCTACGATTCCAGGCTCTCGGGGGAGCAGGTGCCCTCCCTCCTGCCCGTCCCCCCGCTGGGCACTGCAGCACCTTGCTCGGCCCCAGACCAACAATTAGCACAATTAGAGCTCCCTCACGTTACTGCTATTACTCGTTTCTCACCACGACCAGGAAAATCTGCTAGAAACGAAACCAAAGCAACTGATCCAAATCCAAACCAGATGAAGTCACCAGAAAGCTTTTCAGCAATTGGGTGGGTTGCTGCCTGAAGAGGCCCTAAATTGCTCTCACTCAACCCAAAGCTTGGCCTTTTCTGTATTCTTTCTTCCACCTGAGGGCAGCAGATCTGTGTGTCCCCCCACCCCGGGACCCCGGAAACAGCAGCAGCAGCAGCAGCTCTGCTCTGCGGTGCCTGCGCTGGGAAAGGCTGCTGAGGTTTGGGGATTTTGGTTTTGTTTTTTTTAACCTTCTTTCACTTTCCCGTGGACCTTTTCCCTGGCAGTGCCCGAGGGGCAGGTCGAACCCCCCCAGCGCAGACCCCGGTGACTCCAGAATGAGGGACAAAGAGGGCGAGGGAGGGGGCGGGGGCACTCAGCCCCTTCCCACCTTCTCTTTTTCCTTCCGCATCAGCGTCTCCATCTCCTCCTCCCAGTGCAGCAGCTCCACCAGCGCCTCCACCCCACTGACCACGTCCCCCAGCTGGGCTACGTCCTTGTGGCGCCGCTGCCAGGCGAAGGGTCCCACCAGGTCCCGGTTGATGAGGACGCGGGGGACGGAGCTGCGGATGGCTCCTGCCAGGCTGGCGAAGGGCTCCACCTAAGGGGGTCACCCCGAGGAGCAGAGAGAGGAGGTCACCCCGCAGCCGGGTACCGCAGGGGTGCACTCGCTGCAGAACTGAGCTGCAGTTCTCCCCCCGTGGGTTAAGCTGCCCCAGGTTTGACCAGGCTAGGGATGTCACCAGTTCTCTGGTGGCCTCCCCTCAGGCAGCCCTTGCTCCCCCGGTGCCCACCTTTCCCAGGGGCACACAAGGCTTTCAGAGGGTCTCGGTGCACGCACCCTACTTCTTACCCTGTCACCTCAGATTTTACCTCGATAACCCCGTGTCTCTAACCCCTCTCTCCCCTCCAGAGCCCCCCTGTTCTCCGTTGCCTTTTCCTCTTTGTGAGCGGGGGGTTCCCTCAGTCCCAGACCTCCAGGGAGGTTCCGATGACCAACAGCAGGTCTGCCACGGGGAAGTCCACCATGTGCAGGAAGAAGCGCTGTGGGAGCTCCTCGCCGAAGAACACGATGTCAGGCTTGATGACCCCGGTGCAGACGGGACAGTGAGGGACCTTGTCTGCCATGACGTCCCCCTGGAGCGAGAGCACCCAACGCCGCTCGTTCCAGGGCAGCGCCCACCTGGGCCAGACCCACAACCTGTCCTGCCCCATGGCTGGGCCCTGAGGGCAAAATAAGAGCCTGGAGCAGGTCCTCCTCCTCCTTATGTTAATTTGTGTGGCGGTGCCCAGCTGTGACCACTCACCCTGAAGTCCTCTCCTGGGAACTTCCTTCGACAGACCGTACACGTGGCAGTGGCAAAGGTGCCATGGGCTTCCACCAGCCTATCGGGAGGGATCCCAGCAACTGGAACACAGCGGGCAGGAGAGAGCCAGCTCAGCCTGAGGCGACTCAACCAGGAACCCCACATCTGCAGGGGTCCTGCCTCCTGTCTCACCCTCAGCTCTCCCCGGTGCTCTGCTGCTGAGAGAGAGGGGAGAGAAAACTCACCTCTCTCCAGCCCATCAATATTCTGGGTGTAGAGGCGCAGGAGGAGCCCTTTGTCGTGCAGGAGCCTCAGGAAATAGTGGGCGTAGTTGGGTCTGTAGTTGCCAGGGTAGAGCTCCTTGGCCAAAGTGAAAAAGGGCTTAGGGTTGGCAAAGAAATACATGAGTTCAAAGATGGCTTCTGGGTAAGGGATGTCGTACTGCTCAAGGTTACTGTAGAGGCCGCTCCCCGGGGACCTGCAAGGGGGAGAGCAGGGCTGGTAGTCACAGTGCAGGAGGAGATGCCACCCACCACAAAGCTGGACCACAGAGCAGACAGCTGGGTCCTTGGGCTCTTCCTGGCTGCTTCATTCTGTCCATTGTGTGTCGAGAGCAGCTGAAGCTGCCTCTGGACAGGAGAACATGCCTGGCATCCATGCCCTGCTGCCACCCCACCTTCTCCCAGCTGCAGAGGGGTGTCCCAGTCAGAGGAAGGAAGGGCCACCCTGGTACGTTGTGAGGATCACACTCTCTTCCAACAAGAGCATCTTGAGCTCGTGCTGTGACCACGTTGGCTCTTCTCTGGTGGCCAGGGTGGTGTGGTGAGTGATACCACAGAATCGAGCAAGAGGCCTGACCTAACCACCCTGGAGACCTGGGCCAGGATGGTCTGACCCGTGACACCAGCCTGCCCTTGGATGGAGGAGGAGGGTCTGCAGGCAGGGAAAGCCCTGTGCCCAGATAAACGAAAGGCAGGGGTGAGAGGAGGAGCAGGCACCAGCGGAAGATCTTGGCCCTCCCAAGACTGGAAAAGGGCAGAAAGAAGGAGGGAGGCATTACCTGAAATCCGGGATGCCACTGGGGGTGCTGATGCCAGCACCAGCCATCACCACCACCCGGCGACACTCCTTCTTCCGAATCTGCTCTGCCACGTCCCGCAGGGTGAGCTGCTGTGTCCCACCATCACCACCCCAGCTGCCCCTTCCCAAAATGGCTCTGGCAGCAGCGGACAAAGAGAAGGGCCTGGTCCCTTGGATCCTGCTCGAAACAGAGAGAAAGCACAGCTGGTAGTGTACTGACAGGGACTGCAGCGAAGAACTGCTCAGGAGGTGGGGGGGAAACACCCCAAGAATTCTACAGAAGGCTCTCCAATCAGCAGGATAGTGTGCTAGCACTTCACGAGGAAAAAGCTGAACTGTCCCTGATCCGTACCCCAGGAGCAGATACTTTCCATTGCACCTTCTTACACAAATCTGCAAACACCGAGCCACTAGTGCCCCTGTGAGAGGGTGTTTTTTGGAAAAGGGGTGGTCAAAGCAGTGGGACACAGGGCTGTGGGAACAGTGGTGCTGGGGCTCACAAGTCTCATGGTCAATTTACCTGATCTTGGATACAAAGACTGTTTTTCTCTGTCCTGAATTTCACAGAGTTTCTAAGAGGCAGATGCAGTCACCCCAGGAGAGTGCTGTTCAGGTCAGCACTGACATGTTCATTTCTCTGTTTTTGCCCAAGAGCTCTGCCTTGAGAGAGCTCCACATGTAAATGGCAATCGTGGGTCAGCACTACATACAGATGGGGCTGAGAACAGTCATTATCAGCTCAAGGAACAGTTTCTCCCCAGACAATTAGTGCTTCTGGTGCAGGACATTATGAGCAGTCCAGAGGAGGCGTGGGAGTGCAAGGAGCCAAGCGAGAGCAGCTGGGTGGACTTTGGCAAAACACAAATAGCAATTACTGAGCTGTAAGTGTCGAATGTGGCCTCAGCGGGATCGACACTGTCTTTGCAAGGACATGGCTCTGCCTTGTCAGACCAGGTTACCCGGAGCTAAATTCACAATCGGCAAACACTAGTATTTCTTGGTAAATCTTTCTACTCATTGAGCTCCCAGGCCAGCTCTGGCTTACAGAGATGGTGACCCATCTGCCTGTTTAGACAGGAGAGGCGGTGTCCTCCGTCCAGTGCTTTCATCGTATCGGTAGCAGTTCCTTCCCTTTGGCATCCCGTGGCAGAGCCTGGTGGGCATCAGGCACCAGCACTGGCTGTGAGGTGAGGGGCACACCAACCCAGACTGCCCTACCTCCATGCTCCAGAGCAAAGGGAGAGCCGGGCCAGGCCTGCCGGGCCGCCGCTGCTGCTGCTGCTGCCATCCCTGGGGCCACGCTCCCACAGGCTCCTCCACGCTGCAAGAGAAGAGAGCGTTGGTGAAGGGGTGTTGAGTGACAATCGGAGAGCAGCCGCGCGTTGCCCTCAGGGCCTGCCCCTTGCCTCAGGACCCGCGCCTGTTCTTCAGCCCCCGCTAAGGGCCCGCTCCTGTCCCTCGGCCTTTCCCAGGGCCTGCTCCTGCTCCTCAGCCCCCCCCTAGGCCTTGCTCCTGCCCCTCGGTCCCCCTCAGGGCCTGTTCTTGCCCCTCAGCCCCGCCTCAAGCCCCGCTCTGGCCCCTCAGCCTCCGCTCCCGTCCCTCGGGCCCCGTTCCCCACCCCCGACGCCCTCGCCGGGCCTCACCCGCCGCCAACAGCCCGCCGACGCGCCGCGGCCCCCGCTCCATGGCCGGGGCAGCGGCCGCGCTCCCCACCGGGCACCCGCAGCCGCGCTACCGCACTGCCCCGAGTAGGCGCGCCCGCCCTGGCGGCCGCCTCTCTTGGCAGCCACCCGGCCTCACCCCCCTCCCCACCGCCTCCGTTTCGTGTCGTTTCCGTGATTTTGGGGGAGTTTGTTTGGGGAAAGAGGGTGAAGGCCGCTGGCGAGGCGTTGCCATGGCTACAGCAGGGCGGCAGGGGGAAGGGGGCGGTCGCCGCAGGGCCCTACGGTACCCAGCGTGCCCCGCGCGGCGCCGGAAGTGAGTGTGCATTTCCGGCGGCCGCGAGCGCGGGGGCGGCCGGGTGTCGGCGTCGCGGCTTCTTCGCTCCCTCCGTCCCGCTCGGCCGCCGCCATGAAGGACGTGCCGGGCTTCCTGCAGCAGAGCCAGAGCTCGGGGCCGGGGCAGGCCGCCGTCTGGCACCGCCTGGAGGAGCTCTACAACAAGAAGTGAGCTGGGGGGGGACCCCTGCGCCGCTAACACTCGCCCCGGGCTGGTGGGGGGGAGGTGGGCGCTGCCCTCGGCGGGGCCGGCCCGGAGCTCCCGGTGTCCCGGGGCGTTGCTGTGGAGCTGCGCCCCTTCACACACACCCCCGCATGGCCGGCCCTTTGCCGGCCTGGCTCCCGCAGGGAGCGGGCCTCTCCCGGGTCCTTGTCGCTTGGTCATCGCGCACCCAGCACGGACCCGCCGCGGGGAGTTAGGGAGCTCGTTCCCGCCTTGTTTTCCTGGGATTCCTTTATGTCAGCGCCCTGGGTGGGGGAGTCTCTGCTGCTGGGTTTCGTGTGTGGTTTGTCGTCGGTCTCGGCAGCCGCAGAGACGGGCTCGGAGCCGGGGGTGCGGCGGGAGGGGAGGAGCGGGGGCGAAGTGTGAACTCGCTGAGGGACCACCTTCTTTCTTAAGGCTCTGGCACCAGCTGACCCTGCAAGTTCTGGACTTTGTTCAGGACCCTTGCTTCGCCCAAGGAGATGGACTCATCAAGGTGAAGTGCTCGGTTGTTCCCTTGGGTTTTGTCTTTCCGTAGCAAAGATGGTGTTTCTGTACTAGTGGCAAATAAGCAGCCTGTGACTTGTCTCTGGAAAAGCATTAATTGAGGTGATTTCTGCTTTCTGACGCCTATGCACTAGATGTGAGTGTGCAGTATGAAAAGTCTGTTAAAACGTGTCAATTTTAGAAGGTTCAAGGTGATTCTTTAAGTTCATTACGTTAGGGTTTTTTTGGGGGGGAAGGGAAGCCTGTTTCTTTCCCCTTTGTAACAAGGGGTTTACAAGCGCGAGTGTAGGGTGGGGTGTCAGGCTTTAGGTGGGTTATTTCACCCCCTCTGGCAGCTTCTTCCACCTGTGAAGATAATGGTGTACTCAGGAGTGGCATATTGTCTGTGTGCTCCAAGGAATCTCACACAAATCCTTTGTGGTTTTACACTAAAACTCAGTTTCCCAGGAGATAGTTATTCCACGATTAAGAGTTGTGGGTTTCTAGAGACAAGTCTTTTTTTCCAAATGTCTGCAAAAAGAAATTGGAATGCTCTAGGCCTGTGCTCATTGTGCAGTGATAACTGAAGGCAGCACCAGGCCAGCCTGCAGCAGGGTGTTGTATTATGGTACCTGCTGCCTTGTGAGGTTCTTGAACCACTCCATGCAGCTGGAAGGGGTCTGCAGAGGTAAAATGAGCTGAAATTAACAATTTTTGGCTCCTGGTTGGGCTTGTATTCAGCTATATGATGTAAACATTTCTGTATGGGATGCCCACTACTTGCTGGAAAAATGAATTGTGATTCAGGGAAAAGCAAGTGTTGTAGCTGCAGTGAAATATGTCTTTGCCCTGACTGTGCCTGTCTTTGTGCCTACAGCTGTACGAGAACTTCATCAGTGAGTTTGAGCACAGGTGAGTGTGGCTGTCAGGAGGTTTTGGGGTAGCCCACTGTTGGCTGTGGCTGTTCTGAAGTGAGGTTTCTGTTCTAGGGTGAACCCCTTGTCCCTGGTAGAGATCATCCTCCATGTAGTCAGGCAGATGACAGGTAAGTGTCCTTACCTGGTACTTGCGCTATTTTTAAGCAACTGATGTCTGTGAGATTTGGCCAGTTAATAGTAACAGCTCAGTCTTCAACACCAAGCTATTGTCTTTCTGGAGCAGGGAAAGCACTAGCTCAAAAGGTTATAATTGCTGCTAATAGAGTAGTGAGTTTCCTGCTTTGCTAAAGCAATGGCTGAGGAGCAGAAAGCCCGGCCTATGATAGCAGTACCTTTTGAAGGCTGAGTAGTACAGAATAGAAAAAATATACTCCAGTCATCATGAGTCCAGCAAAAGCATATATTTCTAGGTTTAGTTCCACAGCATTTCCTGATATTGCTGACTGTCTTTTTTTTCCTCTACTTCAGATCCCAATGTGGCCCTTACTTTTCTGGAAAAGACTCGAGAAAAGGTATTTTTGAAATTGCTCTCTCTGATAGCTCATCTGCAGGAGTTGTTTGGTGTATGAGCATATTATGGTATAGGGGCAGAGGCCCATGTGCGTCTGTTGAACCTGCTGCTGGAGAAGACTTCCTCTGTTTCTCAGAGAAAGCTGTATTTTAGTGCAGGAATGCGGTAACAGATGAAATGCAGTCAGCACGGCCTGGCTGAGGGGGGAGCACTCTCTGAAGGTGTATCTTTGTGTAACTGCAGGTGAAAAGCAGCGACGAAGCTGTCATTTTGTGTAAAACAGCCATCGGGGCGCTGAAGCTGAACATCGGGGACCTGCAGGTCACCAAGGTAACGTGATGACTCCAGTACTCTGAGAGTTTGGATGTTCTACAGCACGGACTTGCCAGGGGGTGTGTTTCGATTTTGAATGAGAAGGTGATAAATGTGCAGCTCCTGGAGTTTCCAGGAAGATCTGCAGTTCTGCTTCTTGCCTTGTAGGCCATAAAAACAATTGTATAGTGGTTATGGCCAAATCTCTGGGGTTTCAATGAGATTCTTATGCATGTGGCCTTTGAGGTGCCAGTGCTTGTGGGCTGCAGCTGTGGGTGTGCAGCTCAGGGGAGGGGAAAGTATCTTGACACATCCCAGGGCACAGCTTGGAGGGTCTTGTGAATTCAGCAGTGTATTTGCTGCTCGTTGGCGAGCTGCTAATTAATGATGGCTGAGTTAATCACTTTCTTTGCTAAGTGTGGTGGTTATTTCATCTCTTGGCTGTTTTTAGAACAGATGAGATGAGGGCTTTTCTTGTGCAGTGCAGCTTAATGTCCCTTAAATTAATTACAATGATGGATGGGTTTGGTGGGTGTAAGTGTATATAAGCTGTGTGTATAGATCTGTATATGAGTACAGCTGCAGGGTTAGTTTTGGGGGGATTGGGGTCCTTTTTTTTAACCTAATTACTATGGTCTCTGCTTTACTACGAGTGGATGCTCCTTCTGGCCCACACAGGAGTGTTGTAGCCCTGGGAGCACGGGGGTGATTGGGGTGTACCTTCACCTGTAACACACAGGTTTTGCCCTCCTCCAGGAGACCATTGAGGAGGTGGAGGAGATGCTGAACAATCTCCCGGGGGTGACTTCGGTTCACAGCCGCTTCTACGATCTCTCCAGCAAGTACTACCAGACCATTGGGAACCACGCCTCCTACTACAAGGACGCTCTGCGGTTTCTGGGCTGCATCGATGTCAAAGATCTGCCGGGTAACTCCTCCTCTGCCAGGCACAGGAAGTCCCAGTTCTTTCTCTGCTTCGTCGCTTCGACCTAAATCGATGTGCTGGCAGGGAAGGGGTTTTCTCAGCGTTATTTTCACTCTGCTGCAGCTGGGACAGGGGGCAGGTAGAGGAAGGAGGAGCCCCCAGGAAGAATGGCTGAGTAGGGTTCTGCTCCTGAGCTGCATTGAGGTGATGGGAGGGAGGAATTGCCCCCACCACAAAGGGGTAGTTTGTTTTAGTTCCCCAAAATCTTCAATACAGATTTAAAAGTGACTCTTGCTGTGGTTACTGCAGGCTTCTGAACTGCAGGCTTGGGGAAGGAGGGCTGGGAACGATTTAATAGAGGCACAGGGAGGAGTGCATGGGGCTTAGGCTGCTGCTTTATCCAAATTGTTTATCTTGTTTGGGGTTTTCTTGGTTGTGGTTTTGGTGGGGTTTTTTTCAGTATCGGAGCAGCAGGAGAGAGCCTTTACCCTGGGACTGGCCGGGCTCCTGGGAGAAGGTGTCTATAACTTTGGGGAGCTGGTAAGTTGATGTGGTGTTGCTGGGCTTGTTGAGTATCAGGAATTGATTTTGCCCGATTAACACTCTCCTGCCTGGTTCCTGCAGCTCATGCACCCTGTGCTGGAGTCCCTGCGAAACACCGACCGGCAGTGGCTCATTGACACCCTTTATGCCTTCAACAGCGGTAACGTAGAGACCTTTCAGGCTCTGAAGTCGGCATGGGGCCAGCAGGTGAGTGAGGGAGTTGCTTTATTGCTTAAGGTCTGGGCTCAGTATTTAGAGGACACTTAGATTCTGTGGACCTTTACCTTAAGAATTCGTGACTCTGGTGCATCAGTATGATTTTAATTACAGAGTAATTAAAAGCAGAGTAATGTTTGTTTCATCTTCATATGTGTCATCTGTTTTCTTCTGGCCTCCCTCAGTGTCTGGGTGATTGGAAGAACTAAAGAGAAATCCCTTGTGATCCAAGGGGAAAGCAAACAAAACCTCCATGCAGTCCTGCACAGGAAGATAAACTCTGATTTAATTTCCATAATGCCATTTGCTCCCAGTATTAAACTGCTTCCAGTGTGAAAGAGGGGCTTTCCCTAAGGAATTTGGGAAAAATAGTGGTGTTGGCTATTAACTACCTTGACTGTAACAGAAATGATTGACATAGCAGTAATTTACAGGCTGACTTGTATCTCCCCTTCTGTGAGGCTGTGGCCTCTGATAAAAGCTCCCCTGCTTGTGAGGGGCTGCGTTTGACTCTGCAGCCCTTAGGAGCTGGTTTGTGGAACCCTTAATAGTGGGTGGGCTGTAACAGCCTCCTCCCTCATAAATGAGGGCAGTGGGTGCTTACTCCTGAGGCGGGAGGGAAGTAATAATGAACTTACTGTTCCCTTTTTTTTCCCCTTACAGCCAGATCTAGCTGCAAATGAAGCACTTCTGCTGCAAAAGATTCAGCTGTTATGTCTTATGGAGGTGAGGTGGGGTGTGGGAATGGAGGGGGACTCCCTAGCTTTTGGTGGGGGCCACTGTTAAATGTTTTGTTCCTCTGGGTGTGATCACTGACTCCCCTTATAGAAACCCGATGGTATAAGTAGTTGACTGCAGATTTTGCCTCTAGATGGTGCCAAAAGGCAAGTTCTGCTCAAGGGAAAATCCTTGTGCTGCATTGCTGGATCTCATTTTCAAGGGTGTGCTCTCAGACAGGGTATGGAGGTGGGGAGGAAAAGAGCAAACTTTGTGCCTTGAGGATGGTATCTGAAATAAAAACTCTTTAAGTATCTTCTAGTGTAATGAAAGATGTCTAAAACACAATTAAAATAATAATTTCCTAAGGACTGAGAGTCCTTTCCCTGACAGGTAACTCTAAACATTTAACCAGTTTCTCTCCTGTCATTTGAAGGCTTTGGCTCTGTTGACACCAAATGATATTGTGTCTAAACCTTCTTGCCCCTGGAGCTTTCTCAAAAACTCAATATTTTGAGTTATCTGGAGCTTAATGTATGTTTATACACACCCACACACCACCTGTGTGTATGTTATTGTGGGTGTATTCCACTGCTAGTGTTTTACTGTGAACAAGTTTCACCACCTCCAGGCCCTGTGTTACCTGGGGATCTGGTATGTGCTGAGACATTTCAGTGCAGATGGATCTGCTTTATTTGGAGATTATGCTGTTGCCTGGGAAATCCACTGCTCGGAGCAGCGAGGTGTGGAGGGGGGTGTGTGCAGGAGGGAGGGATTCCACTCCCTTCTGCTGATGTAGATGCATTTTTCTTCCAAATATTCTGATGAAATATGAGAAATGCAGTTGCTGCCGCAGCCTGAGCGTTCAGCGGGGCAGGAGGAGGGAACCAGTGTGTGCTCTTGGAAAAAAAAAAAAACAAACTAAAACCATATGGGATTTATTTTATTTTGTTTACTTCAATTCAGATGACTTTCACCCGCCCAGCCAATCACAGACAGCTCACTTTTGAGGAGATTGCCAAGAGTGCCAAAGTCACTGTGAACGAGGTAAGTTTGGCTTTGGACAAAGTTAAAATGTCAAAGTTCTGAAGCTGTATGAGCATGGATAGACTGACTCCCACGGTGAGCTCAGAGGAAATGTTCTCCCCACTTCTAGTGCATTTGGAGAGCTGCTTTTCTTTTTTAAGAAAGAATTAATTTCTTGGTGCTCCTGCTTCTTGGTAAATAAGACTTTGAAGCTTCTTAGTCATAATCTGAAGTTGGAGGAGAGCTCTGGAGGTCATCTGTCCCCACCTGCTCTCACACCAGGCCTTTGGACTGGGCTGTGCAGGGACCTGCCAAGCTGCCTCCGGTGTTTCCAGCGAGGGGAAATGTCAATGATGTTTAATTTTTCTCACGGTGAAGAATTTTCCTCTGTTATCCAGATGGAATCGCTGCTAAAGCAGATCCTGCCTGTGGTCTCTTGTCCGTTCTCTGTGTGTCCTTGGGAAAATGGCACCTCTTTTCTTCCACGTTCCCCCCTTTTAGCTGGGGGAAGGCTGTGGTGAGATGGCCACGTGCTGCCTCATAACTCGGCTGAACAAATAACATTTCTTCTTCACATCAAGCTCTCAGCCCCCTGATCTCAGGGGCCCTCTGCTCGAGACTCCCCAGTTTTGCAGGGCCCCCCATAAGCTGAAAGGGGGTTATGGTCACGGTGTTGAGCAAGTGCTGAGCGGAATAATGGCATCCTGTGACCTGCTGGCTGGGTTCTGCTGGGGCAGGCCAGGGCATGGTTCCCCTCTGTCACTGCAGGGGCACAGCCCTGGTTCTGACACCGTTTCCCCCCAGACCCTGCTCCTTCCCTCAGAGTATACTCTGCTGAGCTCCTTCTGCAGCTGCTCAGACCCCTGTCTGTGCTGGGGTTGCTGGGTCTTGGGTGCAGGACTCGCAGCTTTCCTTCACTGAGCTCCCCATGATTCTCAGTCTGTCTGACCAGTCTGTCAAGGTCTTGTTTCCAGCACGTGGATTGATGGATTTGACAGAGTTGGAAGGGACCTCTAGATACCATCCAGTCCAACCCCCCTGCCAAAGCAGGGTTCCCCAGAGCACATCACTCAGGAGCATCCGGGGGGGCTTGAAGATCTCCAGAGAAGGGGACTCCACGCCCTCCCTGGGCAGCCTCTGCCAGGGCTCTGCCACCCTCACCCAAAATAAGTTCTTCCTCAGATTGGAGTGGAACTTCCCATGTTCC
>BJBW01011656.1:71309-84991 GCA_004320125.1 Scolopax mira
GCTCGGACAGATTTTCCCTGATAAATCATCCGGGACTGTTTTTTTTTTCCTGGTTCCTCCTTCCCTGCAGCGTGGGGCAGCCCCGGGACCTCTGTGCTCCCCACAACAGGCAACAACCTTATCTGGGCAAGCATCTGCTCGTTAACTTTTATTATTTTATTATTTTTTTAAGGAGAGGGAAAAAAAAAAAGTTATTTCCTTCCTTTTTTTGTCAGCTTCCGTTCTGCCCCGCGCAGGATCCCCGCGGCAGCCCCCGCTCAGCCCCAGACCCAAGGCAAGAGCCCCCCCTCGCCCTCCTCCCTCCCCACCTCCCTTTTTTGGGGGTTTTCTTTTTTCTTTTAACTTTCCTGAAGGCGGGAGGAGGATTTTTCCCACAGTTCAGCCTTGAGCACTGCCTGGAGCGAAGAAACCCAGCCGTCCTGGGAGCTGCCCGCGGCTGCTGGCGGCCGGGAGGGGTTTTGGGGACCTCCAGCCTGGCCAGGGGGAGTCACTGCTCTCCCGACTCTGCCTGGGGGGTCCCTTGGTGCCTTGTTTGATGGTTTCTGTGTCCCCCTGGCGCCTCCGGGGCCTGGTGCCAGCTGGGGCTCCCTGAAGTGCTGTTTGTATGTGGCTGTATCTTTATGATATACTTATAAGCAATATGCAAACATATAAGTCTCTTTTTACAAGTTTATAAATATCCATGAAATTATAAGCTCGTGCCTCATCAAACCGGGGCCTGAAGCTGGGCTGGAGGTGTGGGAGTTGGGGGGAGCACAGGGGTGCAGTGGGGTGGGAGGTGGGGGAGCCACTGAGACCATGGGAGGATTGGGGATTAGCGCTGGGGGGAAGAGGAGGGGAGATGAGGAAGGTGGATGCGTTGTATTGGGATAAACTGGTGAGAGGCTGTCACGGAGAGGATGGAGAAGAGGAAGAGGGGGCGGATTGGAGAAACGACAAAGCCACAAGTGGATGAGGTTTGGCTGGAGGAGCCTTGGTGGGAGCCAGGGGGGGGAGAAGGGAAGCTGCAGAGGAGGAAACGAGCCGGGGTGGAGGAGACTCGCCGCAGGCACTGGGGGGAAAGCTGGGATGGAGAAAAACCACTGGAGGTCATCAGAGGGGAGACTAAAAGAGCTGGAGCCCCTGGGAGTGTAAGGAGGCTGGAGGCAGCAAGCCTGGGGTGCCAGTCACCGGGGTGTTCCAGGCAGGTTACAGAGAGAAGCCTCCGCTTTCGGTGGTCTCCAAAACAACCACTGCCCCGTCTTCCTCCCTTCAACCCTGCGACTCTGCTGTCGTTGCTCTGCAGCCCGGGCTGGGGACAATGGATGGTGGCAAAGAGGACCCTGCTGTGTTCACCTGCACTTCCCTGCCCTCAGACCCACGGCTGCTGGCCACCGTCACCAACGCCTACCTGGGCACCCGTGTCTACCGGGATGTCCTCCACGTCAACGGCGTGTACAATGGGGCCGTGGGGGACACGCACCGTGCCGACGTCCCCAGCCCCATCAACGTCAGGATGATGGTGCCGGGTGTGGACAGCCCGTCCGAGACCTTCACCTTGAACACCTGGGCAGGTAAATGGCAGAGCACGGGCTGGTGCCTCCCTGTCCTGCTGCTCCTGACAGATCTTCACCTTGGGCACCCTCGCTCTGTTCTTCTAACTGCTGGTGACCCTTGTCTAGAGGTTAAAGGTCTCTTTACCCATGTTGTCTCTCCCACAAGGTCACATCTTTCTTCTCCCCGTTCTCCATCCACCTGTTGTTCTTCTGCAGTTGTGTAGGAGCAAGTGGAAAATTCCTCTTTCTTTGAGGATAAGAGTGATTTTCAGAGTTCAGTCTGTTAACAGCGTTGTCCAGTCAAAAGCTGTGTTTTTATCTGGACCTGGAAAGGCGGTTCCTTTGCCAGTAGGAACCAGCTGGAAGGGCAGAAATGGGGAGGCTGGGTCAGAGCACCAGGAGCTGATGGGTCAAAAGGCTGGTGGCTCTCACTGTGCTTACAGGAACCTTCAGCCACGAGCTTCGCTCAACTGACTACACGGTCACCCAACACATCTATGCTCACCACTCCCTTGTCCACCTGATGGCCTTCAGCATCACCATCCGGCGATCGGCTCCCACCACCCAACCCATCTCGGTCCAGCTCCAGACGCCTTTCGTGCCAAAGAGCCAGGATTTGGACCTGAAGCAAGGGCCGGACTTCCAGGGAGCACAGTGAGTTTGGGTCATGGGGGACCTTATTCTGGACACATCCTTTGTGGGCTGTAGCACACTGCCCTGCTCACCAACAGGAAATAAATTGCAAAAGTAGGGTTAGATCTAGACTGACATGGTGAGTGGTAGGGGCTGGTGCAAATCTGCTTCTTCCTGGAAGGTGTAGAAAAATCCCAAATGATGTATAGAAACACTTTTATTAGTTACAACTCCAGAATTATTCCTTACACTGACAGAAGAGCAACAAAGGCCACAGGGACTAGATGTGATTACAGAGAAGCGAGTCTGGGGAACACAGTGAGTTTGGAGGAGAAGACCTCTAGAATTATCTTGCTGGGACAGGGGACAAGTCGTGACGAATTCCAGTCTCCTGTGCTTTGGGGGTGGGATGGCTGCTGCGCTAGCTCGTGGGGATGGGGACCTTCCACGTTGCGTGGGGATGGGAAGTGACACTCAGGTGCTGGGGAGGGCCCCTCCACATGGGTGGATGTGGATGGAGTCCCACCGGCTCCGCTACCCCTTCCCCTCTTGCCCCCCGTCCCCCGCAGCTACGTCTATGGGCAGACGCTGGTTCCCGAGGTGGAGGGGGGACCCCGTCCCACCATCCACATGCTGTGGACCCCGGTGCCACAGGCCGTGACGCTGGGTGAGAAGGAGCAGGAGCGATCCTGGGAGTTCCTGACGGCCGTGGCTGAGAGCGAAGAGGAGGCCAAGAGGAGCTACAGCCATGGGGTGGCCCTGGTGGCCACGGGCTCCCTGCTCCCCTCCCACACCCACGCCTGGGACACGCTCCGGCAAGGGTGCTCCATGGACCTGGATGGACCCCTGCCCCTGCGGCAGGCCCTCCAGGGGTGCCTCTACTACCTGCTGAGCGCCATCCCACCCCGGGGCAGCACCATCCCCTTCCACGGCATCAGCCCTGGTGGCTTGTCCAACGGCACTCGAGGCGAGGACTACTGGGGACACGTCTTCTGGGACCAGGTGGGTGGAGACCCTGATAGCCGGGGGGCTTTACAGGGCGTGGAGAAGGCTGTTGGGAGGCCCCCTCCTTGCCCTCAGGTAGGGGGTGCCTTGGCACCAGCTGCTGGATGGAGACCATCCTCCTGTTCTCCCGACCAGCCCAGCCCCTGGAGTTGCCCACCTGGGTTATCCTCTAGCCCAAAAGAAAAGTGCCAGAGCTGAAGCCAGATCCTTGGGGCTGCCATGGAGCCAGTGGGGGCAAGGGGCAAGAGAGGCCCCTCCGCAGGGCAGCCCCTTGCCCAGCCCAGGCGTGGGGAGGACAGTTCAGGTGCTCACCCAAGGGAGCCCCAGTGACCGGCTCAGAGCACGGCCACCGACTTCTGCCTCTTGAAAACGGAGCAAGTTGTGACCTGCCCTTCTCTTGGGTGATGGGAGGTCCTGCTGGGACCACCCTGGGGAGACACCGGGTGGGTGAGGAGCAGAGAGTAGCAGGCGTGGGCAGAAGCAGTCCCTCATGGACTTACCCCAAAGAGCCCACGGGACAGCACCTTTAAGTAAGGAGCAAAATCACAGTCGGAGCGCTTGGGAGGGGGGTGGACTCCAAGGGTGAAACCGGTGGGAGCATTGGGATGGCCCACCAGCCAGTCCCACCACTCCTGCCTCGTTTGGATGCTTCCAGGACACCTGGATGTTCCCAAACATTCTGCTGCTCTGCCCTGAGGCTGCCCGAGCCATCCTGGAGTACCGCATCCGCCGGCTGGATGGAGCACTGCGCAACGCGCGGGAGCAAGGCTACGAGGTGGGGACCGTGATGACGGGCAGAGGACAATGCAGCCCGGCCACTGTCACTTTGGAGGAGAGCCAGGTTCTGCTCTTCCTCGCTGGCTCTGGTCTCAGCTGGTGGTGGGCCGGGGACAGAGAACACCTTGAGATGGTGTGCTCAGCTCGCCCTCATGGATGCCTTCTCCTGGCAGGGTGCTAAGTTCCCATGGGAGAGCGCAGCCACCGGCCGGGAAGTCTGTCCTGAGGAGATCTATGGAGCCCAGGAAATCCACATCACCGGGGACGTTCTGATGGCCTTCGAGCAGTATTACTGCACCACGCAGGTAAAAGGAGCATGTGTCCCCTGTGTGGACCTGCAGGGGCTGCAGGGCATCTGCTGACTGTCACTGTCCCTTCCCAGAGAAACTCTGCTGCTGTCTGACCCTGCCAGAACCACTGGGAGCACCTCAGGGTCCCTTCTTCAGCTCTGCCTCCTCTGTCCTTGCTCCTCAGGGTGGCTCAGCATCCTTTGGCTCAATCCAGGCCAGTTTTCTGTCCTTTTCTCCTGCTACATCCACCTCCTTAGAGCTCCTGTCCTCCTGCCGAGTTTGGGTTTAGTCGAGTCTCCGTCATATCCCTATTTCTCTCTGGCTTGGGGTCCCTCCAGGACCAGAAGCTGTTCAGGGAGGATGGAGGCTGGGAGCTGGTGGATGCCGTGGCTCGGTACTGGTGCAGCAGGATGGTGTGGAGCGAGGAGGAGCAGTGCTACCACATCAGAGGTACTTCTGCAACTGCCAGGCCTGTTTGTAGGGAAGGGGCTTCCGAGCAGAGACTCAGAGCCCCTCTGACTAGACCTGGACAGGAATGCATGGGATCTTCAGGCTCCTGCCCTCTGGAATGTCTCACAGATAATGTTCGTGTCCATGTGAACACGGGACAAGATGCTCAGGTCTCTCCCAGTGCCATAGTACTGGCTGGCTTTTCTCACAGCCCCTCGCTACTCCTAGGAGAGCTCTAAATGTCTCCTTCCACGGTGTTAGGAGTTGATGGCAAACACATGGGTGGTGTCAGGTCTGCTGTTGGTGGCACTTAGAGAAAACAGAGCACTGGGGCTTTGGAGAGGAAGTCCTGAGTTTAGAGCTCCCAGGAGCCTGCCTCCTGGGAACACCTGGTGCTGTTGGTGCCATGTCTCTCTGGGGAAGTGGCCGTCTCTCCTCCTGGGGACAATCCACAGTAAAGGAAGGGGCTGAGCTTGTGGCCGGTGAAAGGTTTAGTGACTTTGATTGACTTGGTTGGATGACTTGATAGAATTAATGACTGGAAGGCCACCTTGCCTGTGAAGGGAGGGAGATACCCTCAGGCTGATGTTGCTCATCAGCCCAAGCTATAGCCAGCTACAGCTCGGTTGGGCTGTGGTGTGAAGTGTCCTCCTCCTCCTGCAGGTGTCATGCCCCCCGATGAGCATCACTGCCAGGTTGATAACTCCGTTTACACCAACGCCGTGGCCCAGCGGAGGTAAGACCTGTGCCTTGGTGAAGCCCTGGACCCTCTCCCTCCTCCTCTGCCCAGCAGGGGCAGGAGGAATGGGGATCCCATGGGATACACCTTCCCTCTCCTCACACCCTTCTCCCTGAGCCCGTCTCCTTTGCCCCTTTACAGACAGCAGAAAAAGCAGGTGGTCCCATGGTGGCTCATCTGACCTGTTTGAGGTGTCCACACGAGGCTGTGAGGGATTTCACTTCACAGGGGGGTTTCTCACCCTGCTTTTCATGAGCTGTCTGTACAATTAGCCGCCTGGAGACATCTACGGGTGGAGGAACTGCCATCCCAGCTCCGGCAAGGAAAGCTGTTACCTCAGGCTGACACTTTGACCCGTGTTCTTCCAGAAGAGCTGCTGCTCTGCAGTTATGGCTCAGTCAGCTCTTTCTGTTCCCTTTCTTCTCTTCTGCTCCCTGAGGGGGTCACAGGCACCTTATGCCTGACATGAAGAATTGTTCTTCACCTCTTTTCAGCTTAAACTTTGCGGCTGACATTGCTCGGGACTTCTCCATCCCCGTGCCAGAGGAGTGGGTGGACTGTGCCAAGAAAATCAAAGTGCCCTTTGATGCGGAGAAGAACTACCACCCTGAGTACGATGGGTACAGCCCAGGTGAGCGGTGGGGCCGCGGCAGACCCCAGGGTTGGGCACTGCTGGCTCTTTGAGAGCCTGTGGGGAGCAGGGGCTCTGGGGGGCTCAGAGCTGGGCAGAGGCGGGGTGGCTGGCTGAAGTCACGGCCCCTCGTGCTGCTCTTCCCATGCAGCCATCGGGGTGTCCCTGTGGAGAGCCTGGCTTCTAGGTGCTTTTTCTGCCTCTTGGTGCTGGACTGCTAAAATGAAGAAATTTGGGAATGCAGAGAGTCGAAAGAGACCAGCTCTGGGCTGCAGATGAGGTGTTTGCTGTGGACCCACTACCAACAGGTCTCTCTTTCCAAGTCAAGTGCTATGTGTGGCCCTTCCAGCAGCCCCTGGCTCTGGAAGTGGAGATGCTGGTTCCATTGGAGATGCACGCCCAGTTCAGAGTCCCCTGTCTCACAGTTAGGGGTGGTGGGACCTATTTCTTCACACACGAAGTTCAGGTGACTCCCGTCTCGGTGCCATTGTGCCAGGGCCCTGCCTCGACAAGCCATAAGCTGCAGTTCTGGTCTTCTTTTAGCAAGGCAGCAATGAGGTGTCCTCCCTGAAGCTCCACCACCTTCCCCTGCCCGTGTGGTGTTTGTTGTTCTGGGTTTATGATCCCCGTGAGTCAGGTTGGCTCCCCGAATGAGCAGACAGACTGGGGCTGCTGGTTGCTCCCAGCTGGTGCACGTGGTGGGACCAGCTCCCTTCCCCAGGGGAGCCCGTGAAACAGGCTGATGTCGTCCTGCTGGGATTCCCCCTGATGCACCCCATGAGCCCCGAGGTCCGGAGAAACGACCTGGAGATGTATGAACCCGCCACTGCAGCGGATGGGCCAGCCATGACCTGGGTGAGGAGAGGGGCAAAGTCTGGGGTGGGATTCACCCACGAGGGGGTGGTCTCCATTGAGTCAGTCACTGCCACCCCCTCAACGGGCACGGTTTGTCATCCCTGCTTTGAGGGAGGGTGGACGGCAGAGCCAGAGGAGTGCACTGGAGATGCCTGCTCTGGGGCAGAGGATGCCCGTTCTGGTGTCACTGGAGGTTTTGCTGTATTGTCACCCCCAGGGAGATGGCAGCCAGTGACAGGTGGGTCTCCTCTCCCACAGAGCATGTTTGCAGTGGGGTGGCTGGAGCTAAAGGAGGTGCAGAGAGCCCAGAGCCAACTCAACAAGTGTTTCGGCAACATCACAGAGCCCTTCAAGGTGAGCTGCGTGGCCCCGCTGCTGCCCGGTGACAAACACCTCTTGTTTCCACCCTGCCTGTCCCCAGGTGGGGCCCATCCTACTGGGAGATGTCACTTGGACTCGAGGCCATGCTTGCGGTCACCAGGTTGTTGGGTTGTTGTTAGACTGAGCTGCTGCACGCTCTGTCTCCTCTGAGGGCAACAAGGAGGCATCTGCTTCCTACCAAGCAACACAAAGCCACGGGATGGTGGGGTGCTCACCCCAGGCTTCCTCCTGCCTGCTGGGGGTGGGAGAGGGAACGGGGCTGGTGGTACTCAGGGACCCACCAGAGCCCATCCACTGCCCCGTGCCAGAGTGCATAGTCATTGCAACACCCAGGATGAGGGATGGTGACGATGATGGACATAGTCAAACCCACGTAAGTGGAATGAGGAGTCCCAGTGCAACCGTTGAGTCTTTTCTCTCTCTTTCTGGAGCAGATCTGGGTGGAGAATTCAGATGGGTCAGGAGCTGTGAACTTCTTGACAGGGATGGGTGGATTCTTGCAGGCCATCCTCTTTGGCTATACGGGGTTCAGGTGAGACCTACGCTATGTCTCGTCTAATCTCTAAGTGACCACGTGTAACTTGAAAACCTACTGTTTAGCTGGAGCAACAGGGTTTTACTCATGAAAAAGAAAGGAACTTGCAGCATCCAGAACATCCTCCAAAGCTCCCAGCAGGGAGCCCAGATGAACTGTGGGTACTGGGGACAGTTAGTCGCTGGTGTAAAACAGTGAGCTTTTCAGAAGTTACAAGCTTTGACCCGTTTTCCCTCCAGCTAAGCCAGTGTTGAAAGCTGTTGGCTTCAAAAGGAGCCAAAGCCAGGCTGACGCTGAGTTCTTCAGCACCAGTGACACCCTCAGTGAAGAGGGTCGTCCCTCTAGGAGCACAGGATGGTGGGTCCCATTTTGAGGTCTGTGAACCAGACACATCCAGACCTGCCCCAGGCTCTTCACTAGGAGTGAATGGAGCTTAGAGGCTGTGATCCACAAGTTACATCGGTGTTTTGGTTAATTAATTGAAGAGAGACTCCACACAATCCCCTTGGAAGCAAACACAAGACTAGCTCTTATTATACACGGTGCCCTTTCTAAGGGGGCCTTTGTGACTGGAGACCCCAGTCCTCTGCCACCAAACTGAGCTGTCATGGGCCTATTCCCACTTTAAAGACTGGAAACAGACTCGGAACAGGTAGGAGACTCTCTGCAGGTCACTTTGTGAGGCAGTTGCGTGTTTGGGAAGCTCCATGCCATTCCCTAAGTGTTCCCCTGGCTGAGCTATAACATCCCGTCCCCTTTGGATGTGGCAGAGACAGAAGTTCTGGAGCCCACGGGTGGCTCTGGGGGGACAGTGCCCAGCTGGCATCACCACAGCAGCCAAATATCCTAGAAAAAACATTAGGCTGCTCATGTAATTTCAAAGCCGTGTCTCGTGTCCAAAGCAGCCCGGTGGTTTCAGCCCTGAAGCAGCAGACTCCACAGCATATTCTTAGTTTAATTGGGTACGGATCAAACCAACGAGCCTTTTGATTTTCAGCGACCTCTTCTAGCACTAACTATGTGTTTTTACTCCCTGTGTGTGGCCAGAAACTGCTGAGGAACCCACCAGATTCTTGGTGGAGCTGGGTGTGAGCTACCGTGTTCCTAGCTGGAAACCCTAATCTCGGGTTGTGTGGAGCTGGAAGGTCTCGGGGTGCTCTCTGTGTGTCAGGTCGGGCCCCTCTCGGCACAGCCTCAAGCCACAGGCTCCGGGGCTCCATCCAAACTTCCTCCCGTGTTGAGGTGATGTTTACGTAGCCCTGGAGGGTTGTGAGGCACGGACCCCTTGGGCTGCCCCCAAGCGTCTCTGGTCTCTCGAGCCTCTCTTGAGCCTGAGTCTCAACAGGCTGAAGGAGATGGTCAAGAGTTCTCACGTGTCAAGATAGGAGATAGCGGTGACCCTTATCTTTTTTCATCCAAAGCCAAAACACACAACTGGTCTCTGTTTGAGTTTGGGTAAGGGCTTGGAGAGAGGAATCAAGCTCTTTGCTCCATTTTAACCTTTTGTTGAAGGAGCACATGGAGCAGCACTGAGTTTGAAGCCCTTCAAACTGGGGGGCATGGGAGCTGACCTGGGTTCTGGAGGTCACCTCACTGACCGGTTTTGGCCACAGCCCGGAGGGAAAGTGAATACCCAGGTGTTATAACACACTTTGGTGGAGATGGCAGATTATGGAGGACTCTTTCTGCCCACGGAAGGACAGAGTGAGGGGAGAGGCCCCTGGGATGTGTGAGGCTGCGCTGCCTGGGGAGGGGACTCACTCCACGAGGTGGCTTTGCTTTGGTGTCACCCTTTGCTCCTGCCACTGACCCACTCCTGCCTCCCCAGGATCACAAAGACCAGCCTCCGCTTCAACCCTGCCTTTCCCGAGGACATTGACAGGATGAAAGTCACCGGCGTCTCCTATTTGGGTTCCAAACTGAAGTTCACCATCACTAAAAAGGAGATGAGGATCAAAGTGACCGACTCTCCCCAGGACCCGGCGGGGTCTCCCCTGGAAGCCGTGCTGGAGGCCTCGGGGCAGCGGTTCCCCCTGCGAGGAGGTAGGGTGTCACCTCCCGGGCTGAGATAAGGATGATGTGGGGAGAAGCCATTCCCATATCTCACACGGGTTGGCTCTTGTTGTAGGGCAGAGCGTCTCCTTCCCCATGGCAGCCGGCTGGATCCAGAGGGCACCCACCGAGAGGCTTTAGACCTTGGCTGGTCTGGGCTTCACCCCCCGGTGCGGCAGAAACAAGTTGAAGAGCAGGTGTCAGCGGAGGGGGAAGGTAAAGGTGGGGGTCCCTGCCTGTGCCATGAACCCCTTGCCCCCGCACTGTGTGTGCTGTCTCTCTTTGAGGCCCCAGGGCGGGTGGTGGGCTCCGAGCTCTCCCCATGGCTGCAGCCCCCCGAGTGTCCCTGAGCATCCCTGTCTGTGCCGGGGGGCACTGAGCCCCCTTGCTCCCCTTCACATGCCTTCAGCCTCTCTGGCTTAGCAGGGGAGACCAAATCCAGCCTGAAAGCAACTGTTTTAAATGAGTTTTCTAAACACCCGGGGTTTGTTTATGCTCTAAACATCTGTGTCTCTAAGGAAGCCCCAGATGATAGATCTGTACGTGGTCCAGCCTCTGGGTGCGCCTACTCCCGGCTCCTCCAGCACGTCCTGGCTTGGTCCTCACCTTCTCCTGGGGGCTGGAAGGACATTGCCCTCGGCTCTTCCCCACGTCACTCCCGCCACAGCTGCTGGGGTTTCCGTAGGGCCGGGACCCCCGCGTCCCACTGACCCCCACAATGAGAGACTCTGCCGAGGCGGGGGGGGTGGAAGTCAGGCTGGAGCTGAGCGTTACTTTTGGCAGTGAGAATTAGTCACAAAGTGCACAGCCAAAAGCTTTTCAGTCCCCTCTGCCCAGCCCACAGCTCCTTTTCTTCCCAGTTGTTTGGCCTATAACACCCCAATCGCGTTTTTAACCCCTTATCTGCATCATCACTCCCTGCTCAAGCACGTTTGGAGTTGAAGCATGATGAAGCCCAGGGTATCCCTGTTGCTGTGTCACAGGACAAGCACAGGGTGTTTCTGGGGCCCCAGCAGAGCCCCCCCTCCAGCTGAGCAGCCTCAGGGCGAGCAGGGACCTGCCCTGTCTTTGCTCAAGGCGTTTCCATTCTCCCTGAAAGTCCGGAGAGAGGGCAGGGCTGTGAGAACTGGGGGGGCAGGATACCCCCCAACACCCAGCCTGCACCTCCCAGCGCCCTCCCCTCCACCACCCTCTTCCCGGGGCTGGTTTTGGTGCCCAATTTCCCGTTGCTGGGTGAGAGCGAGAGGGGGTGGGGGGTTCCCGGCCCCCCCCTCACACAAACCCCAGGAATCTCGGCCGAATTCCACCAAGTTTATAAAAGAACCCTGCGGCCGCTGCCTGCAGCATGTGGGAACGCTTTGGGCAGGAGGCAGCACCGCTCCCCTGCCTTGTAATTACTCTGGCTGTCCCTCGGGCCTCCTCAATAGGCACCCAACCCCTAATTAGCAGCAGTTCTCAGCAGCAGGGCAGGACAAACGGACCCCTCCATCCACTCGCCCCCCATAACAGCCCCCTGGGCTGCACCTGGGTTTGGGCTTGGGGGGGGTGCTGGGGGCTAAAGCCCAACTCTGAGCCCCGTGTCTCTGGAAGGGATGTTGGTGTGTATCATCACCCATTCCCACCCAAAAACGGGATCTCTTTTGTCCAGTTGCCAGAACGAGCTGGCCCTGACCCAGGGAGGGCAATGGGGGGGGTGGCAGGGGGCAGCGGGATTTCATACCCTGCTTCTCCCCTCTGTCCTGGCCTGGGGACCTACTGGGGGACTATGTCTTTCCTGCAATGAGTTTGCAGGTCCCAGCTCCCCTTGGAGGGGGTGACATCTCGTCTGCTCAAGGGTGTCCCCATGTGCCCAGGAAACTCCTCCGCATCTTTTCCCTCCGCAGCGCCCGCAGGTCCCAATGGGCTGTGGCTGCTTGAGGCTGGGTGGCTCTGGGGGCCACCGAGGCTGTTCCTTCTCCTGGCCCCAAAGGGCACGCTCAGAGTGAAAAAGGCATATTTATATTGTCCCTTTAGCACCCCCCCAGCCCTACACACAGGCACGCAAAGACTCGCAGTGTGTGAAGTGGTTTAATGGTTTAAATACTGCTCACTGAGGCTGGGGGGACGCTGTGCTCCACACAGGATAAAAGGCAAGTAAAAAAACCAAACAAAGTAAACAAAAACACCCGAGCTGCCCCAAGAAGCGTGGCTGGGAGCCGGGGTCGGGCACCGCAGGGCTGGGGGTGCTGGATGGGCAGGAGAGGGTGAGGAGAGAAGCCTGTGGGGCTGCCCCCCTCTTCCCCCCAGCTCTGTGGGCACGAAACTTGCTGACGTGGCCCTGGGTGGCAGAGGCGGGTGGTGGCTGAGTGATGCTGGACCAGTGGTCTTTTCGGGTGGGCCACCAGCATGCAAAGGGGTTTCTCCACGCCCTTCACCCACCGCTCACTTGTCCTCCTCGTCGCTGGGGCCGAACTGGTAGGTGAAGAAGCCGACGGACTCCTGGGCCAGCTTGGAGAGGTGGACCACGCCGGTGATGACCAGGGCGGCCAGCAGCAGCGGCAGCACCACGCTCCCGGCCGTGGCCAGCACGTTGTAGCACTTGGCCTTGGAGCTGAAGCGCTGAGCGGCTTCCACGTCCCCGCACACCTTCCGGTCCCGCGCCTGCAACAGCCCAGCCACGGGGCAGCAGCGCCCGGGCTGCCCGCAGCCCCCTCCCCACCCCCTCCCCATACCCCTCCTTGTGCCCCCTCCCCATACCCCCTCCTTGTACCCCCCAGGGTACCTGGCTTCAGCACCCTCCCAGATCCAAATTTAGCCCCCCGGGCTGCTCCACTCAGCGTCCGTCCCCCGTCCCCCTTTCTTTGCTGTGGGGATTTTCTCTCCTGCATCTTTCGGAACCTCGGGAGCTCCAGCCCTCGCTTTGCCCCCTTTGTCCCGCTGGAGCTGCTCCTGCCAGAGGGCAGGTGGAGGGGCCAAGGGTACCATGGCCCCCCCAGCACCTTCTAGGAAGAAGGGGTTGGTCCTCCTGTGGTGGCAGGAGGCTGTGGCTGTCTGGGGGGGTGTCTTTCAGCCTTATCAATAGGTGGCAGGAAAAACTTGGGGGTTTTACCTGGGGTTGGTTCCCTACAACCAGCCTCTTGAGGGTGTTGGTCTCTCATCCCCCACCCCAGCCCCCCCAGGTGGTTATTTTAGGTGCTCTGCACCTCCTTGGGATGTCCATCCCTTGGTATCACCACAGGGAGGGTCCCAGGTGACCCCAAGCGTTCAGTCTCCCCCCCCGCCCCCATACCTTGACGGAGAAGGCAAGAGCCACGAAGCCGAGACAGCAGAAGTTCATGTAGATGGTGTTGAAGATGGACCAGACGAGGTGGTCACGGGGCGCCGGGGGGACGAGGGCAGCGGGAGATGGGTCCCGCTTGTGGGATGGTGCGGCCAGATAGTCCTCCCGCGGGTAGGAGGTGTCCATGGCCACGGAGAGGGGCACCCCACGGCTCTTCTGCTCCACCAGTCTGGCTGGGGCAGCGGGGCAGGGTGGCCCCTTTATATAGTCCTTGTCTGTGGCGCGGCCTCGTCTCCTCTATATATAAACCCAAGAAATTACAGCCCTCCCCGGCTGTGGTTATCAGAAAGGCTTGGCTGGGAGAAGCCCACTTGGCTTTGCCAGCCTATGGGCTTTTTATATCCAGCCTTCCTCCCGCGAGGAGGAGCACGGATGGGAGGCCGAGCGCTCGGCAGGATGGAGCCACGGGGTGACTGAAACCAAATGACCCCGAGGGGCTGATATGTCACGGCCAGGCGAAGGGGAGCAAGTACACCGACA
>BJBW01011656.1:85185-104704 GCA_004320125.1 Scolopax mira
GTCCTGGGTCAGGATGTTCACAAATCCCACCACAGACATGCCTGACAGTCCAAGGACTAGCCCAAACACCGATACAAGACAGAGCCTCGGTGCCAGGGTCTCCCACTGAGCTGGCTCCTACCAATACCTCCAGCCCAGCCCCTCCAGGTGGTCTTGGCCGGGAAGACCCCTCCTTCACAGCACGTTTGGGTCACCCGATGCCTTAAATGGGAACTTAACACCAAAATGTGGAGAAGAAGAACTACTTCTGTGGGGTTCCTGGAAGCGGGAGGAGATGGGGCTGTGTGACAGGATGGGGTGCGTAGGGCCAGAAAAACACACACTGACCGATTGATTGACTGATTTCTTTCTTTCTATCTTCCTTTCTATCTGCCTTTCCTTTTTTTGCCATGCCTAAGCTCTTCTCTGGCCTCTGGGCTGGAAGTGCTTTACCCTGTGGTGGGGCAGAGAGCCATTGAGCTGACTGTGGGAGGAGGAGAAGGAGGAAGAGGAGGAGAAGGATGACATGAAGACACACAAGGACCCTCTTCTCCTTCCCCACTGGGAATAAGGCGAGAGGCGAGAGGGGTTTGGCAGGATGAGCTTTATTTGTGGCAGCAGTGACCTATAGGTGTGTCACAGCACCCAGGAAGCCCAGCAGCTCCCTGCCCGGGCACACAAGAGGGGGGGGCACATGAGAAAAGGGGTGGGGGGAGGGGGCTGTCCCTCCCGTCCCCTCGCAGGCAGTGGCTGTGCTGGGACACCCAGGGATGCAGGCAGTGAGGGGACAAGGCATCACTCCCTCTCCCCATGTACCATGCACCCAAAGCAGGGATGTTTTGGGAAGAGGGGGAGGGGGGAGGTGAAGCCCCCCCCCCCCCCAAGGTGGCAGCAAGCAGGTGGGTGGCCGTGTGGCAGTCACACTCTGCTGTGCACCAACATGACAAAGATGGTGATGGCAGCCACCATGGTGAGGACCAGCAGGGTGGAGCAGATGATGTTCAGCAGCTTGGCTCGGTCCCCGTACCGTTGGGCACCCTCCAGGTCCCCCAGCACCTTGCAGTCGCGGGCCTGGGGGGCAAGCGGGGGGCTCAGCTGAACAACCCGGCCTGGGGGTGGCCGCAAGGTGGTGGTGGTACCTCAGGGACACATGGACCCCCGGGGGCAAGGGGCGAAGACACTGGACTCTGCCTGTGCCCCCCATGCACAGCCCCGGCTCTCGGGGGAAATGTGGGGGGGGGCAGGCTCGGGGGGGGTGAGTGGACCAAGGGGGGACCGGTTCTGGTGGTCCCAGGACAGGGGAGTCTGGGATGGGAGACCGGATGTGGGGGTCCCGGAACGGGAGAGGGGTCTGGGGACGGGCGGGGGGAACGACACGACACACGACATCGGGGGGATCCAGGGCCGCGTCGGAGAGGGCTGGGGGGGTGGCGGGCGGATCGGGGGGTGCCGAGGCGAGGGAACGGGATGGGTCGGGGGGTCCTGGGCAGCGCGGGGGAGTTCCCTGGCCAGGGTCGGGGGGTTCTCAGCGCAGGGGCGGCGTCGAAGGGCGCGGGGCCGGGGGTCCCGGGTCGTCTCTGGGGTTCGGACTGGCCTGGCTCGGGGGGTCCCCGGAGGAGCTGGCGGGGGGGGGTGGGGGTCCCGGGCCGGCTCGGCCTGTTCGAAGGGACCGAGCCGGGCCGGGGCGGGGGTGTCGAGTGCGGGGGGGTCCCTGGTCCGCCGTCCCTCTCACCTTGATGGAGAAGACGAGCGCGGGGAAGCAGAAGCAGCCCAGGTAGGCGAGCGCGTAGCCCAGCAGGACGTTGAGGAGGGACCAGAGCACGTAGTCCCGGGGCTGCCCGTCGGGGCAGGCGGCGGGGGTCGGCCGCCCGGGGGGCTGCAGCGGGATGGACACCTCCGTCTGCCGGGGCTTCATGGCCGGGCTGAGCCGAGCCGAGCCGAGCCGAGCCGAGCCGAGCCGAGGGGAAGAAGGGAGCTACGGGGAAATGAAACCGAGCCCGCCCGGGGAGGGGGACCGGCCCCGCACCGCCTCCAGCGCCGGCCCGGGGCCCCCAGCGCGGGCGGAGCTGCCGGACAGAACCCCCCCACCCCCACCCCCCGCCTCGTCCCGACGACCACCCTGGGGCTCTGCCCCCTCCCCGGTGGGTGGCACTGCCCCCTAGGGCACGGTCACCCGTGTCCCTGTGTCCCCATCCCCCTAAGCTGGCGGGTGTGGGGCGCTCTGGGGACTCCGAGGGGGCTCAAGGGGACTTGGTCCCCCAAAACCCCAAAGTAGGAGATTTCTAAGGAGAAGGGCGGGCAAGGAGCTTTATTTGCTGTGAAAATAAGTGTTCATGTGAAAACATTTTCGTCTCAGGGTGCACCAGGAGGGTTCTGAGGTCACCCCCCGTGTCCAGTGGGAGCAGGGAGGGAGGTCCCAGAGGAGACAGTGGGTCCCAGAGGCTTCCTGAGGGGGGTTTGGCTGAGCAGGGTGGTGGGGAAGGAAAAAGGAGGCCCCGGTGCCGCTGCTCCTCGACGGGACAGGGTCAGAGGTGGCTTCCCACCCACAGGCTGTTGAAGGAGATGGCCAGCACCGCGACAGAGATGATGGTCACCAGGATGCCCAGGCAGAGCGTGGTGATGTTCAGGTGCCTGGCCGTCCTCCCGTAGCTGCCGGCGACTGCCGGGTCACGGGCCAGTTTCCTGTCCCTGGACTGGGGGAGGAGGAGAAGGGCAGTGAAAGGGCACGAGCCAGCGGTGGCCATGGGCCAAGGGGGTGTCCTGGAGTCCCTCCCCAGCGAAGCTCTCCACCAGGCTGTTCCAGTGGCAATGGAACTCGCAGCAGCCTGAAAGTGCTTTCTTAATGGCTTATTAAAAGCCATTTCACTTGGCAACACGGTGCCTGATCCCCCCGGGGGCCGGGGCACGGTGTGGGGGCAGGTGGAAGGGGGTGTCCGGGGGTCAGGCGGTGGCACAGGGTGGGCACCTCATCAGTTCCTCGTTGCTTTTTGCCCTCTTGGGCTGATAAGTGATTTCTGCCCTGGGCAGCTCAGGCCAGAGACTGGGGATTCTTGGTCACAGCGGGGACATGGGGAGTGGGAGGACAGCGGTCGGGGGGCAACCAGCCACCCGAAACCTCCTCCCCAGCTGCAAACCACTACCGAGAGCTTGATCCCCATCTGCAGAGGCTGAAGCCAGCAGCAGCAGTGGGGGGCAGCCAACCTGTGGGCTGACATGTTGGGTTTTGAGGGTTTTCTCCTTCCTTTGGTTTCAGCAGCCAAGATGAGGCCCTGCCGCCATGACGAGGTCCTGGGCCGCCAAGGCAAAAGGTTGAGGGGTGCTTCAGGAAAGCAGCAGGGAGGTAAAATCCATATGAATCAAAAAGCCACCAAGACACACAGCTACAAACTAGGTTGTAGCTGGGGTTGGTTTTGGAAACATCTACATCCTTCCTGCTGGGTGACCGGCTCCCAGAAGCAGGGTGAGGGGCTGAGGAAGGGAAACAGCTCTGATAGTTTTTCTGAGAAATAGGATTTCCTCTGCTCAGGAAGGGCAGAGGGTTTGTGCCAGGAGAACAGCAAAGGCATTTGTCATGTCCATCCCGGTACTTTGGGTGAGGAGCTGAAAGTCCCAGCCCCAGATCTCGCTTGCCCTGAACCCACAGGAAATTAAAGGTTTATGTATTTTTATTTTTTTTCTTTTCCTCGGCTACTTCCCTGGTGGCGCTGCCCCCTGGGATTAACGAGGTTCATTAGGTTCAGGTGATAATTAAGGAATGGCTGTGGGAAATGGGGAGGCTGGTGGGAACGGGTAAGGGGATGGATGGAGGAGGGTGAGGTTCAGGGGGGTATTTGTGCTCCAACCCCTGACCTACGGAGCTGCTGAAAAATCTGATTGCAGGAGCCTGGCAGGGGGTTCCCCGTTTTGGGGTGCTGGGGTCCCTCCATGCAACACAAACTGCTTCTCCAGCTCGTGTGGAGGGGAAGGGATGCGAGGTGTTGGGATGGTGGCCGGAGGCAACTGGCAGCCACAAGGACTGAGCAGCCGGTGTGTTTGTTGTCCGTGGTTTCCCCGTGGATCCGTTTTGGGATCCCACTTCCCGCAAACCCCCGGCACAAGGGGGGGTTACAGCTGCTGTCTCCCCCACCCGAGCTCGGCACCCACTGAATTCCCACCTCCCCAACTGCCTTGGCCTGGAAAGCAGAGAGACAAAGTTCAACCCCCGCCTGGCCCCGCTCCCACCCGCACCCCCTGCCCTGGGGAGGGGGCTCTGGCCCCGGGTGTGCTCCGGAGCGGGGCCGGTCAGACCCACAGTCTCCTTAGTGGAGGGTGAGGGCTTTTGGGGGAAGCACCAGAGGGAAGGTGCAGGGGAGCAGAACGCGGGGGGGACGGGTGGCTTTTTGCACCCCCGGAAGGAAGGGTCCGTGAGGGGGATGCGGGACAGTGGGGTTTGGGGGGCGGGGGCCGGGCTCGTTCGGGTGGGTTGAGAGCGGCTCGCTGGGCTCCGGGGGGGCCCACGGCTCCTGCGGGTCGCTCGGCGCTGGCTCCTGGCTGCGGGACAGCGAGTTCAAGCCTCGGTGGCCGGTTGCCAACCGCCCAGGAGCAATCGCCGCAAGAGCACGACCGGGCTGTCCCGGGGCGGCGCTGCCCTCCCCCTCCCCGCTGCGGGGCCGCAGCCCCCGGACCGGGTGCATTCAGCCCAGAAGAAGGGCTTTGCTCTCCCCGCTCCCCCCCCGGCCCCCCCACTCCCGACTCCCTCCCCCAGGACCCGGCGCCGAGGGGCGTCCCCGTGGCGGAACCCTCCGAGAGACGGGAGGGTTTTGGGGTGCTGCGGGGGGGGGAGCGAGGGGCTGCTTCTCCCTCTCCGACCCCGTTCTGCTCCTGACAAGGATATGAGACCGGGACCACCCGGGTGGGTTTTCGGCTGCAGTGCGTACGTGGGAAGATGCGGTTTTTGCGTGTGTTGGCTGCTCGAGGAGGGAGGGAAGAGCTCCCGGCGGGGGGGGGCACGGTAATTCCACACCCCCGTGCCAGCCCGAATGGGCACCAGAACTCCCCGGGGCAGCGATACACCGTGCGGGATTGGGGCAGAACGGGGCTCGGGGAGAAGGCGTGAGGGGGCCGGAGCGGATGCGATCCAGCCCCCCCGCGGGCCCCTGTATAATGGATGTGGTTGTTGCCAGCGCCGGAACGAAGCAGCCAAGAGCCTGGAAGGTCTGTTCCTGAGCCGGGATTTGCTGCCCTTTAAAAAAAGACTCGTCGACCCCCGCGGGGAGGTTGATCCCGTACCCCGCTGCCGGGCCCGCCGGTGGCCTGTGACCGGGCGGGCAGCGAGCAGCCCCCTTTGAGCCGGGAGCAGCACGAGCTTTGTTTGCTCTTACGGGAAGAAGCAGAGGAATAAATGATTCACCAGGAGGTCGGTGCCAGGGATCCTGCAATAAATAACCGTTGTTTTGCGGGCGGGATTTCTGACATCTTACTCATGAGCGCAGCTTCTTGGCAGGAGCTGAATGTTCTTGGGAAGAGGAGGAAAAAGAAAAAAAAAAAGGCTTCTTTTTTTTTATTTTTCCCCCCGTTCTCGCAGGGCCCCAGCCCCGAGGACCTGAGCTTGCCGCAGGCCAGGAGCAGAGACTGCCAGGGAAAGGGGAAGCCGGGCCAACCGCATACTTGAAGCCCTGCCAGATGGGCTCCAGCCTGGGTTCCTTGCGGGTTCTTGCCCAGATCACTCCGGTCAGTGCCGAAGCCGGGCCGCAGAGTGCCATGTGCTGGCAACCCCGGAGCCACGAGGATCCTGCCCACATCCCGCCAGTGGCCAGCGCGAAGGCTCGATGCTGAAAAAGCTTTGGAGGGGAGGAGAGCGGGGGGGTCGCTCTCTTCACCCCAGAAGCCGCCCTGCCCGGCCAGTGTCCCCGCCACCCAGCGTCCCCGCGCTGGCCTGGCTCTCAGGGCTGGGTTGTCCGTCTCCCTCCCGCATCCTGGCGAGTTGGGATGGAGCCACAGCACCCACAGCTTCCCCAAACCGCTGGAAGCTGCTCTGGCCCCGCTGCACCGAGTCCTGTTCCAGCTCATCTTGCTCGAGGCCTTTGCGTCCCCCCAAAACCCAAGCTTCCTCTCAGGAGCGCTTGCTCCAGTCCCTGCCCCAAGGGCCGGTGAGGATGGGGGTGCTCCTGGAGACTCCCAGGCAAAGATGAGGTGCTGCCCATGTCCTTGACATCCCATTTGGATGCCTCTTCCCCGGGGATACCCAGGGTCACCCATCCTGGCACACCCTTGGGCAGGATGCTCCCTCCCAAGGGATAATTTCCTTCTCCAGGCGCCTCCCAACAGCAGACACCGTTTCTCAGCCGGGGACCCCGAACAACCTCACCCACCCCCCACCCCTGCAAAATGAAACCAAACCGGAGGCAAAAGTGAAAGAAACCTTTACTTGAACCAGGCTTTCTCTGAATGAGGTGCTTCTCCTCGGGGCTACTCTTAGAGGCACTTGGGGCTACAAGATGAGCGTGAAGCGGCAGCAGAAAAGCTCTTTCTTTTGGCTACAGCCAGTTTTGGGGTGCTCAGCTCCTGCCAGAGGAGAGGTGTCTCCAGGCACTTCCAGGGAGGCTCTGTAGGACCTTGAGCAGCGAGGAAAGCAGGACAGGACCCCTGCAAGATCCAGGGGGGCCTGCATGGAGAACATCCTCCGCTGGCTCTGAGGGGTGACGGGGGGCTCCTGGCACACGTGGGGGGGGATGCTCTGCCCACGGAGCGAGGGACGGGCTAAGTGGGGCGATGGAAGGGGTAGTGCTCCTGCTCCTAGTGGAGGACTCTCATCAGGGTGATGGTGCCAGTAGCGAGCAGGGCGATGAAGAGGACGATGATGAAGATGTTGAGCAGCAGGGCGGTGAGGTTCAGGTACTTGGCGGTGGAGCCGTAGCTGAGGGCTGCGCTGTAATCCCCGAGGACTTTGCGGTCCCTGGACTGGGGGAGGCCGAGGGGAGAGTCAGTGGGGTGCTAGCAGAGGGGGACACCCCGGGGCGGGGGGCTCCAGGCTGCAGCCATGTGTGAGAGGAGCTGGAGGGGCCACGAAGCCTGACCTGCCATGCTGGGCTGAGCTCCCCCTGTAACAACGGGGGTACCCCTGGGTGCCAACTGCCCCAGACCTCTGTCTTCTCCAGAGCTCCCAGCCAGGGCTCTGTGGGGTCCATGGGTCTCCCTGACTTTGGAGGCTCTATGGAGTGCTTTGGGCACCCCAGGGTTGGGGCTCTGTGGGCTCCTTGGGTCTCCTGGGGTAGGGGGGGCTTTCTAGAGTCCACAGGTCTACCTCGGGATTAGGGGCTCTGTGGGGTCCATGGGAGACCCTGGAGTGGGGGTTCTGTGGGGTCCATGGGTCTCCCTGACCTTGGGGACTCTGTCTCCATGAGAGCTTTGTGACATCCACAGGGCACCCCAGGGTTGGGGCTCGGTGGGGTCCACGGGTCTCCTGGAGTTGGGGGCTTTATGGAGTCCACAGCTCTCCCTGGAATTAGGGGCTCTATGGGGGGGTTCTATGGGTTCCATGGGGCACCCTGGGGTGGGGGGGTCTGTGGGGTCCACGGGACTCCCTGACTTGGGGGTTCCACGTGTCTCCCAGGGACTGGGGGCTCGGTGGGCTCCCCGGGGCCGCCCCCCACCCCACTGGGCAGCTCCCTCCCGCCCCCCCCATCCCCCGTGGGGACCCCCCGCACCTTGACGGAGAAGACGAGCGCCAGGAAGCCCAGGCAGCAGACGTTGGCGTAGAGCGTGGTGCAGATGGACCAGGCCAGGTGGTCGCGGGGCGGGGGGGGCGGCGGCGGCTCCACCGCCACCACGGTGCTCCGCGGCAGCCCCTCCATGTCCAACCCCTCCGGCAGCGGCTCGTAAGGTGGCAGCGATCGCTCCATGGCGGGTGCGGGGCTGCGGTGGGGCCGGGGGCGGGCCGCGGCCGGGGGGGAGGCGGGACGGACCCGGTTTCGTTTCCCCGAGAGCGGGGACGGGGCGGGACGCGGCCGCCCCGACGGGAACCCCCGGCCCGGGGCGAAGGAGCCCCCCCTGCCCGCCTTTGCTTTGCCTGATTCTTTTTCTTTGCCCCTTCTACGCCCCCTTCTTGCCTTGTCCCCTTCTTTGCCCCCTTCTTTGCACCTTTCCCCCCCCTTCTTTCTTCACCTCTTTCCCCCTTTCTTTGCTCCCTTCGTTGTCCCTTCTTGCCTTGTCCAATTCTGTGCCCCCTTCTTTTCCCCCTTATTCTTTGTTTCCTTCTCCCCCTCCCTTTCCCCCTTCTTTCTTCACCCCTTTCCCCCTCTTCTTTCCTTGTCCCCTTCTTTACCCCCTTCTTTGTCCCCTTCTTGAGCCTTTTTCACCCCTTCTTTCCTCACCTCCTTTTCCCCTTCTTTCTTTGCTCCCTTTGCCTCCTCTTCCCTTGTACAATTCTTTGCCCCCTTCTTTGCCTTTTTCTTCTTTGTTCCCTTCTTTGCCTCTTGTTTTTTTTTGCCCTTTCTTTCTTCACCTCCTTTCCTCCTCTCTTTCTTTGCCCCCTTGGTTCCCCCCTGCTTTCCTTGACCCCTTCTTTACCCCATTCTTTGCCCCCTTTTAATTTGTCCCCCCTTCTTTCCTTGCCCCTTTCTCTCTGTCCCCTCCCGGGGTGTCTGTCTGGGATTAACTGCAGGTGTTTTGGGGTGCTTGGTGAAGAAATTGTGATCCTCATTTTTTGTTGTGTGGGTGTCTATTTTGTCAGTTAGGTTAATGGTTGGACAAGATGATCTTTAAGGTCCCTTCCAACCTAGAAGATTCTGTGAGTCTGTGATTCTGTGAAACCCTAAATAAGGTCCCCTCCATGTGGCCCTGCCCCCCCTTCCCTCCCCACTTTCAGCCCCGAACCCCAGCCCCCCGCTGCCGGCAGCTCCCGTTTTCGGTGGGTGGAAGAGGCCAAGGGGATGCAGCTTTGCAGCCCCTGATGTCTCCAGCCCGGTGGAGGAGAAAGGCTTTTGGCAGAGGGAGCCCTGGCCGTGATTTTCGTCCCTTTGGCACGGCACGGATCGCCGCTCCCTCCATTTTTTTAGAGGGGTTTTGTTCCTGGAAACCGTGTCAGGGCAGGGCCGAGCGTGTCGCTGGCGCGGGGAACGGGATGTTGTGTGAAGGGCTCGGGCTTGTGAAATCCCCAAAATTCTGCTGCCGAGGGGGAGAGCGGCTTTGGCAGCACCGGGACGGGAAGCAGCTGCCTCCCAGCTCATCCCCTCCGGCTCCATCACCTCCGAGGCAGCTGAGGAACAAACCCTGCTCTTGTGGAAGGTCCCAAGCCTGTCCCCGACTCTGTCCCCCACAAACACCGAGGCTGGAAGGTGCCACTTGTTGGGGACGTGGCTGGGACCCGGTGAAAAGCCCGGTGTGGGCTCCCTGTGGCCCCCCAGAGCACCAGGCCCTTTGTCAGGGATGAGTGGGAGGCACTTCCCTCAAAAGGGAGAAGCAGGAATGTGTTTTAGTGTGGTGAAATGTTAATTGGGCAGTTCAATACATCCGATGGAATTTAAGGAAGTTTAGCAGCGGTTTAGCGAGGCTCAGGAAGTTGGGTGCTGAGGTTCACCTTATTAATTACTGCATGGGAGGAACAGGGAGAGGAAAGTGGAGTTAGAATCGAGTTATATCAGTTCACACCAAGGGAGAGACCAGAGGGTGGGTGAGGGAGACCCTCCCGCTGAGTCCCGAGGTCGGGGTGGACCCCCCTTTGCTTTCAAAGCTCCCGATGGAGCCGAGCAGTGGCCAGGTCCTGTTTCATGTTTATAATTAGCGATGTTTGATAGCACTAATTCAGGCGCCGTGGGTCGGGGAGCTCCCAGCCACGGGCCAGGAAGGATCTCTCAGCCCCAGGTGGGGGATCCCAAACCTCGCGAGGGTGGGGTCCCCGCTGGGGGTGTCTCCGCTGGGGGTGTCCCCCTGCCATGCCATCCCTCTGCAGCCGGGGGGGAGCCCACGCCGGGCCCCTCCTGATGGCAATGCCTTGGGGGGCGAAGCGGGCAGTAGTCCAGGCAGGAGAGAAGCCGTGGTTTTAGCTCTGGTTTCTTGTTCCCTCTTGTTGCCTTGTGTCTTTGGACTTTGAAACCACCTTCCGAAACATTTTCCCAAGGTGCCTTTGCTCCCAGGGGGGAGGGCTCTGGCTGCAGCCCCAGTGCAGCGTGGGGTCAATGTGTCCATCACACCTGTAGGAAAATTCCCCTCCCCGACTGTTGTACCAGCCCGTCGTGGTGGGACAGGGACTTTGTTAACGCGTCTTAACTCGCATCTTTCTCTGTAATACAAGGAAGTAATTCAAATTTTAGGGGCAACTCTGGGATTTTTTTGTGCTGAAACAAAACAAAGGGCCGCCTGGGGGCTCTGTAAATACGGACTTTGCTTCTCAGAAGCTTCAAGCTGTCCCTGAAGGATGGAGGATACCCCGGGGCAACCAAGGCAACATCCTAAACCCCTCTGACACGTCCTCGTCAGCATCGTCTGGTGTCACAGAGTGGTGTCAGCAGCAGGACTGACCCCGGGGACACCGGGGAGCAGCGAGGAAGATGCAAAACTGGGGCTGCTCACCAAAGTGAGACTCTGCTCAGTAATTGGCAGCGTGGGTGCTAATTACTAGAGACATCGTCTCCTACCTGAATGACCAAAGGGGGTGAGAACCCCATGTCAGGGCACATCGGGGTGCCCCGACTGGGCTGGGACACGGTGTGCACAGGAATATTTGCTGTTGTAATTAAGGACCTCGTGCCCCAGCCCTTCTCCTTGGTCAGCACGGGCCAGTCATGAATTTTTGGGGACATTCTGCTGGCGTTCCCAAATCTCCTGGCTCCCACAGGGCCACTGGCAGGTGGGAAGAGGCCAAACTCCGGTCCCTTGGCCCTGACCCGCCGCCTCCTCCTGGAGAGGGGCAAAAAATGGGGCAAATAATGGCTTAATTTCCCTGGACATGCATCTTCCACATCTGTCGGGAAAGCCTTGTGCAGAGATCCCCTTCGTCCCAGCCTCCTCCTCCTCCCCCTGGCCAGGGCAGCCCTGCAGCCCCCGGCCACCCCAGCCGCTGAGGGGCTCAGTGCTGCTTCGCTTCCTAACGGGGACTCTGCTGCTTTCCCCACCTGTTTCTCTAAATTGGGCTTAATTACAAGCTAATTAACCTTCCACATCCGTAAGGGAGCTGAGCGCAGGGAAATGAAATCAGAGCACTAGTGCCCTCTAGTTTTCCCAGCTGTGAATGTATTTTTTTTTTTCCTCTAATAACTGATTTCTCGCGTGTTTTGGTCCCAGCCCCCGGCTGCAGCGAGGAGGAGCTGCTGCCTCAACTTGTGGAGCGGGAAAGGAGAAAACAAAATAATCCCATGTCTTTGTCGCCGCGCTGCGGAGGGAAAAACCAGCCGGTGCAGCAGTGAAGTGAGTTGTGTCCAGTCTCAGCCTGGCTGAGCACAGGTAGCCCAGGGGTGTGGGGCCGTGGCCGCGAGGAGCAGTGCTGGCCAGTGGCTCCTGCAAGGCGGCACAGCCTGCAACCCTCCACCAGTGAGGCCGTGGTCACTGCTGCCATAATTAAGCCTTATTGTTAATTACTGTTAGGCTTTGCACAAGGTGAGCTACAGCCCTCCTGCTTCCAGACAGCCCTGCCAGCGGCCGCGGGGATCCCCCCTTCCAGTCTGGGGGATCCCGGGGATCCCAGCCCCCACGGGATCCCTGCTCCCAGGGAGGGGTCTTCCGGGGGGTCCCTGCTCCCAGCCAGCAGCATCCAGGGAATCCCCGCATCCTTCCCCATGGGATCCCCGCACCTAGGAAGGGGGATCCTGGGGATCTCATCCCCCAGTGGGTCCCCGCACCCGCCGAGGAGGATCCCGCCCCCCCCGCGCTCGGGCCGGGCCCGCAGCCGCGGCCGCGCGGGAACGTACCATCCCCGCCGCGGGGGGGACGGGTCGGGGGGCGGCCCCGCAGCAGCCCGCGTCACCGGTCCCGCCAGCCCCGCCGCTCCCTTCCTGCGGCGAGAAGAGCCCTCTCCCTCCCGCTCCGCCTCCGCCCTGTCCCCCCGCCCCGCAGGGACCGCAGGACGCGGTCGCCCCCCCTCCGCGCCCCGCATGGCCCGTCCCGCGGCGCCTCGCGGGGATGCCGGCCCGTTGGCGTGGAGACGCGCGGCGCCTCCGCCGGCTCCTCCCCCGCGGGGCGCCCATTGGCGGGAAGCCCGCCCGGGGCGTCTCGCCATTGGCCGGCGGTGCCGTCGCTCGGGCCTCGGGGGCGGGGCCTCAGCGCCCCCCCCCCCCCCCCCCCCCCCCCCCCGCTCCCACGGCGGCCCCGCTCATTCATTCCCCCGCCCGCGGGAGCCGGGGCGGCGGCGATGCACCGGGCGGCCGGGGGTCTCCGCGCCGAACCGCGCCGCCGCCCCGCTGCCGGCCCCTGACGAGCGGGCTGGTGCGGGCGGGGGGCCCGATGGGCTGGGGCTAGGCCAGGCCAGGCCGGCGGCGGGGGCGATGCGGGCGGCAGGATGCCGCGGCTCCCGGTGAAGAAGCTCCGGAAGCAGCTGAAGCTGCTGCTGCTGCTGGTGCTGCTCACCTTCGCCGTCTGGTTCACCTACCTCCACATCAGCCTGGTGCGCCAGGGCCGCGCCCTGCGCCTCCCCTTCGCCTACGGCAGAGGTAACGGGGGGAGGGGAGGCGGGCGACCCCCCCCACCAACCGGGGGCGGCGTCGGGGGGGGCCTCCCGAGCCCCATCACCTCTCGGTGCGAAGCCTCGGTGGGGTTTGGTGTCTCCCCGCCAAGGTGGCGGGTGTCCCCGACTGCGCCGGGCTTCCAGGGCATCCCTTTCCCTTCCCCTTGCCCCCCGCCCCGGCTCCGCTGCGTCCCCGCGGGGGTGGGAGCCGATGAACCCCCCCCCGTCCCACCGGCGACTGTGCCCCTGCGTTGCCTGGGCGGGCCTGGGGAGCGCGGGAGCACCGCGCCTCGCTGGGGCCCCATCAGGGACCGGGGTGACCGGAGGGGCCGCAGGGGGGACCCCAAACCGCTCGGGGGGTTCTCATTCCCTTCTCCCGAGCGGCTGCGTCCTCCTCTTTCCGCCGCCGCTTCGGCTGCGGTGACAAAGAAGGCCAGTTCTCGCCGCTCGCCGCTGCCCGGAAGGGGCGACCCCAACCCTCCGTCCTTCCCGGCGTTTTTCCAGCGCTTTTCCACTGCTTTTCCCAGTCCCTGCTTCTCTGTCGGGAAAAATCCTCCTTCCTCCCGGCCCGGGCTGTCCCCGGGGGCCGCGATCCGGGATGCTCCGTCTGGCGCCCAGGGATGCGCCCGGGATGCTCCGGGGGGGGGGCACAGGGGCTGGTGTTCGCCCTACGGGGCTTCATTGCCTCGCCGGGCAGCTGGGGGGGCACAACACTACACGAAATATTGGTCGGGTGAAACTTGAGCTGTAACGTTTCTCGTTTCTGGTGGGACTGAACTCGCCGAGCGGTTTTTGTCAAAAAAAAAAAAAAAACAAACTGGAAAGAAACGAGAGGTAGTGCTTATTTAGACAAAAAATGGCTTTCCTGAGCGGGTCGGGGGCCGGGGAAGTCTCTCCACTGGCAAATCCAAAGTTTCCGACTGTAGCAGCAGCATGATCCTGCAAATTTTTGGGCCTTACATTGAACTCAGGGAACTGGGGCTAATGCTAATGGGAGCAGCAGGAAATGAGGCTGGAGGAGGGGGGGGGGGGGGGGGGGGGGGGGGGGAGGCTGCTCCTTCCCCCGCTGCAGGGTCCTGCTTAAGGGAAAAGTTCCAGAAGTGGAACCGCGAGGGGCCGCCCCGTGTCCCCGCGATGGTCCCGGCGTTACGGAGGGACGAGTCCTTCCTCCTTCGGGACCGGCAGCCGCAGGCGGGGAGGGGGGGACACGGCGTGGGGTGGCTGTCCCTGCGGGTGGCCGGCTGTGACAGTCGGGGTCCCTCTGTGTGTGGGGATGCGGCAGCACGAGGGTGAGATGACTGTTCCTCGGGGGCAGATGCCCAGAGCGATGCCTGTGTGTCGGTGCCTTCCCTGGGTGTGTTTTCGGGCGCTGAACCCAGCGGGAACCTATTCCTCCCCCCCCTCCCCCCTCCCCCCCATGTGCCCTGCATCCCACACTGCCCCGAGGGATGCTCCCGGGGGGCTGGGGGGGTTTGCTGGGGCAGCGAGGAGATGCAGAGCCTGCTCTGGCCCTCAGCGGGGAAACCCTGCGGCTGGGGGGTGATGGGCACGTGGGTTTGGGGGAGATGGGGGTCTGCAGGAGGTGGGGACAACATTGGGGGGGGATTGTGGCTTTGGGTATGGCTGGGTGAGGACTGTGCTCTGGCAGGGCTTTCTGCTGGGCTGGTGATGGGGTTTGGATTCACCCCGTGCCCTGGGGAGCACGGGCATCTTCTCTGGGCGGGGGGAGCAGCCAGGCAGGGGCTTCCCAAGGGGAAGCTGGGCTGGATCCTGCCCCTCTCCCCAGTTCTCCGGATTCCAGGGAGATGCTGCCCCTTTCACTGGGATTTTCCAGTCAGTGCCTAAAGCCTGGGGGGGCTCTTGGCCAAGATGGAGTTTGAGTCCCGTGGAGCCGTTTTGGAAGCGTGTCGATGGAGAGGGGTTGGGTGGAGGCTGGGGAAGGGGTTTGGCCACACGTAGATGGATCCTTGTCCTGCTGCTGCAGCCCAGCAGGGACCCGGGGAGCCATTTCAGTTGGAAAAATATTGAATGGACTCAAAAGAAAAAAAATATTCAAGGAAAAATATATTGAAGAAAAATCTTGGTCTGGGGGGAGGGGAAAGGGTTGGGGGCTGAGCCGTGGGGGGAGCTGCAAGGCAGAGCTGTGTGGGAGGGGGGCTCTGTGGCAGCCCCCGCCACTCTGAGATGTTTTCCCCTCCACCTCACTCGGGTTGAAGGTGCCTTTGTGCTGTGCTGGGGGGAAGAGCTCACCCAGTGTGCTCCTTGTGGCTGGGGGGGTCCTGCTGTGGTGGGGAGGGGGTTCGCTCTTCTCCATCTCCCAGCTTTCACGGAGACACCCCCCCGGCTGGGCTGGAGCACAGGACGTGTGTCCCCTTCCCAACGGAGAGCAGCCGGGGCCGGATACTCCCTGGGGCTTAGGGGGTGTCCCTGGGCTGGGGCGAGCGAGTGGGAGGGGGTGTCACTGTGCCCTCCCGGCTCCACTCCCTCTGTCCTCCCTGATCCATGGGACCTGCTGGGAGCTCTGGTGTGGTCGTGGATCCCTTAGGGGTGGGGGGGACGCTCGTCCCCGGAGGGAGAGAGAGGTGGCTGGGGAGGATGAGGAGCTCTTCAGCATCACCCCAAGGGTCTGTGCGTGAAAAGGTGTCTGAGATCTGGAGATGAATTCTTTTTCTGGCCACGGTGAGACAGACCCTGTCTGCTTGCCACCGAGGATGCTGCCCGGCCTGCGTCTGTTGGCCAAGGATGTATGAGGGGAAAAAAAAAAGGTTAATTACTCATTCAATGAAGTGTCACCCAGCAGATGTGCCTTCTGGAGGCTGAAGGTGCGGGGCACGAGGCTTTTTGGTAGCTTTGGGGTGGGGTGTGTGAGGTGGGGGAGGACCTGCCGAGTGGTGTCGGTGGGGTCTGTGTGTGTTGGGGAGCACAGTGAAGGGGAGGGGTGATCACTCAGGGGGTACCCCTGTCCCCATGGCCCAGCCGGTGGCCACACGTGGAGCCAGAGCATCCGGGGACTTGGCTGGGAACCGAGCTGGTGCTACACCCCCAATAAAGTACCCCCCCCCCCTTCCTTATCTTCTACAAGTAGATAATTACCTTTCTCTGCCTAATTGAACACACAGATTCCTCATCTGAAATAATGAGGCCATTACGGTGTTCTCCCGGCTGGAAACCGCTCGGAGTCAATGGGGTGGAAATGCTGTTGTGCCAGGTGGAAAGGAAGAGAAAGAAGGGAAAAAAAGGAAGAAAAGGGAAAAAAATTACAGTAAAAATCTAAATGGGCTCTTAGTGGGGACACAGGGCTGGGCCTGCCCCCCCCAGCCATCTCCCTGGGCAGTGATTTAGCACATGGAGGTATTGTAGGAGCCAGGTTTCAGGGGGGGTTTGGGGCTGGGGGGGGTGAGTGTGGGGGGCGTGTTGGAGGAGAGGAGGGGGATGCTGAAGCCAATTCGTGGCTAACGTGGGGCTGTTGCTGGGGGGCAAACCCAGCCGGGCATCATGATACCCGCAGGACGTGGCGCTGCCTGGGTCTGGCTGTGTGCCACCCCCTGAATTTCGGAGGAAGAGGAGCTGGGGACACCCCCCTGCCCTGGTCTGGGGCTCCCCAAATGCTGTGGGCAGCGGTGGGCTGGATGCTCTTTGTTGGGCTCGGCCCGAGGTGGCCCCCAGAGCCCTGTCCCTGGCTGTCCCTCCCCGGGGACCGCTCCTCCGGGGTCTGGCAGGGAGAGCCGGGGGGAGAAGGTTCGGGGTGACGTTTCCCCCCTCCCGGAACGGGGGGGATAACGGATCTCCGTTGGGCAGAGCGGCTGCGATGGGCGCTGGGACTGTGATTGGGAGGCTGAGACGCCGCCAGCGGTTTCGTGCCTTTTGTCAGGGATTTTGGGAGCGGGTGGGGAAGGGGATGAGCAGGAGCCCTCGGAAGAGGAGGGGCAGCGGGTTTGCCAGGAGCCCGGGTGCTGCTCTCCTTTCTCTTGGCATCGCCCCCTTCTCCTGTCCCCGCTTTCCCCGCACGGACGCCCCCTCAGCGCCGGGTGCGGGGACGGCCGGTCCCATCCCTGCTGCCGAAAAGGGAGGTTTGGGGCAGGGGCCGGTGTCACCGGGGCCGTCTCCCCAGCCCCACGGGACTCCTCCTCCCGGCGGGGCTGTGGCCTGGTTTGCCCTGGGCTCCTTGCCCCGCTCCGCTCAGGTGCCCCGCGGGCATCAATCGGCTCTTTGTCACCGCCCCGGACCTGCCAAGAGCCGGCCGGATGGGAGAGGAGGCGGATGGACGGACAGACGGACAAGCGAGCCCTGTCCTTTGGCGGGGGATGGGGGGGAGGGGGGCTGTCTCGGGGCTTTTTTGGCAGGTGATGGGGGAGAAGTACGGGAAAAATCTGGAACGGGCCTATTTTGGGTTATTCAAAGGCAGGGTTGGCTTTGAACCGCCCCGTGGTGGCACCTCTCCCCAGCCTGTCTGTGACCCAGCCCCCTTGGCATCTGGGGGGGGGTGTTCCCCAGAAAAGTCTCTTGAAGCCAGGGGACATGGGGAGTTGTAGGGCTTGACAGTGAAGTGAAAATGAGTTAGGAGGGATAATTTATCCCTAAGCATTGGCTGCTCTGGTCTCTGCAGAGGGGGTGGTTTGGGCACGTGTGTCTGTGTGGGACAGGTCGGTGGGTCCTGCTGGAACTCGGTGAAGTGGGAGAAGAGCAAAGTGCTCTGTCCCTTCATCATTCCTCAGCCAAGGAGGCTCTTCCAAGACCTGGCAGCTTAAATCCTTTTGAAAACACTAAAAAAAAGACATAAAACAACCTGATAAAGAATATTCTCCATCCCCTTTAATGTGGGTATTTGCTGTCAATTACTTTTCTGCGCTGTTTTCCTCCTCTCGGGGCTTCTTTTGAAGTCTCCTTTAACTGCTGAGCTGTTGATGCTCCGCAGGGAGCCGGGGTCACCGGTGCCTCCTCCTCTGTGTCTGGGAGAAAGGCGGATCCCTGGATCCCCTGGAAGCCCAGCTGGGCGAGTGCTGGTCCCTCGGCCACATGGGGTTTGTCCTCCGGCCGTGCCATGGTGGAGTTGAGCAGCTTTGGGAGCATCTGGAGGAGGCACTGGAGCACTCTCAGCTCCACCATCCATCACGGTGTCCCGGGGGATTGGGCACGGCAGGGACCCCTATCCTGGCTGCGGGGTTCGGGGGGAGGGGAGAGCATCCCTGACCTGGCACCAGCCTCAGGCACCCAGGGGACCACTGAGGGGACGCAGTGGTGACGTGGGGCAGGAGTTGGTGGGTCCTGGTGTGCCGAGACTGGCCATGGTGGTCCAGCTGGATGCCCTCTGAGCCTGTGATGGTGCCGGGCACGGCGCTGCTCCAGCAGCGGGCACTTTGGTGGCCGTGGCTTTGCTGGGAGGTGTTACCCCAAAGGGTGTCTCAGAGGGGACACTTGTCTCGGCCGCTGCCATCGTGGTTGGGTTCCTCTGGCCAGGGGGTGACACTGCCAGGGCTGGGGAGGGATGTAGCTGCTGTACGTCTGGAGATGCTCGGGGAGGGCAAAATGCTTCCCATGCACCATGGAACGGGCTTTTCCTGAGCACCAGGAGCTCTTTGTATTGGTGTTTGGGGAGCTTTATCCCCCGCAACTGTACCGTGCCTCTCCTCTCCATCGCTGCCCCACACGGTGCCACGGCTGGGCTGCTCCGAGCTGTGCTTTGGGAGGGGACCAGCAGCCCCCCCGAGGTACTGGTGGCTGGTTGCCTTGGCAATGGCAGGGCTGGGGGATTTCTGTGGGGAGAGAGGATGGTGGGAGCTGGCAGGGACCGCCATGGGCGATGCACGGGAAGATTTCTAGGGGGAGGCTGAAAGGGAGCAGATGGTCTCTGCCAAATTTGCTCAAGGGGAAGGTTAGAAGGCCCCAGGGTGGTGGAGAGAACCCCAGGGGTGGCTGCAGCAGGTTGGGAAGCAGGCAGGAGAGAGGGGGAGCCCCAGGGGCTGCCTGCAGGGCTGCGGGGAGCTCCCAGGATGAAATATGTTTAAGCTGGAATGAATTCTGCCCAGTTCCCGGCACGTCACAGGCTACAAGTCACCTTCTCCAGGGGCTGTGTCCTGGGAAACAAAGCCTTCGTGCTGAGGATGATGAGGGAGCATCACCCCTATCAGATGGGCAGGGTGTGCACGTTGGAGCTGGAGCCGGAACCAGGCGATGCTGGAAGAGATGGGGGGGGGGAATGGAGGGCAATGGGTGGGTGTGGGCTGGGGGAAAGGGGGAGACTGGGCGCAGGAGGGACTCGGGGCCCTGAGCTGAGCGTGGAAGTGTCGGGGCTGCCTCTCCTGGGGGTACCTGTCACCCTGAGTGGCCTCACAGCAGCCCCATCGCCAGCCCTGAGCCACACGGCGTGGGACCCGGGGGGGTCACAGGGGTGTCACAGGCACGAAGGGAACTGGTTTCATCCTCCGGAGGGAGGTGAAAAAAAAATCCCTTCCCTCCATGGAGGGTGCAGCATGGTGATTTTTTAAATATTTTTTTTTTCCTGGGGGGCAGCGTTGTGGTTTTTTTGCGGTGGTGGAAGGGGCTTTGCGATATTGACTCCTTGCTGGCTAATTATAATTGTTTACCCGCTCGTTAGGGGGGTCAGTGGATGGATGCTCGTGCTGCTCGTGCTTCTCTTCTCTGGCGCTGACTCTCTCCGTGCTGGAGAGAGCACTTGGTAATTAAACTGGTGGGTTTAATAAAGATGCTGATGCCACCACCTTCGCCGTGGTTGTGTCTGGGTTTAAATGTCATCTCGCTTCATGTCGCTGCTGCTTCTGCTCCCCCCGGAGCCCCATCACAGCGGGGTGTCCCCATTCAGCCCTCGGGGCTGAGCTTTGAGGGATGTGCTGGGTTTTCTGCCCCGTGGGAGGATGTGCCGGTGCACGGAACGGTCCTGCATGGCTG
>BJBW01011659.1:13962-33745 GCA_004320125.1 Scolopax mira
TCCCTGCCCAGGGCAGGGGGTGGCACTGGATGGGCTTTGGGGTTCCTTCTGAACCAAACCATTCTATGATTCTAAGAGATTGTCAGCATTCTGCTTTCATGGTGCATCCTGCTACGAGCTCCTCTTGTATCCACTGAAGAGGGTGCAATCCTGCTCTTGGAGCACATCACTGGGTGCTTGCACTGTGCCCATGGTGCAGCTGGCAGCACAGATGCTCATCTGGAAAGCCTCAGATGAAATCCCCCACGTTGGGTTTGGTGTGCTATGGGGGGGTTACCTGCCATACAGCTCCTGCGCAGAGCATCAGCTACGACAACTAATTTGTTCTCTGGGGTAAATGTTAAAAAAACTAATGAAAATTAATAGCCACACTAAATACAGACATAGACAGATAGTTCTGCTTTTTTTTTTTTTTTTTTTAATTTATCAACAGACTTTTCAGCCCTTCTCAGAGCAACAAGTCATGCTTACACCTGGTCTGCAGCTACATCCAGAAGCATCTGATGAAGAGCTCCCATTAGCTCCCCGTATCAACACGGGCTGGTTTCACCCCCACCTCCTTCCCCAGAACCAGATCCCTTTTCCTGGATTACCTACTATAAAACAGAGTGCAGAACTCTTCCCTGAAATAATGACATTTAATATAAAGCCTTTTTATTCATTTAATACCCAGCATTTTTTTTCTAGGTATCTGTCCCTCACGGATCCAACCAATTGCCTGCACCTCCATTGGATTTCCAGCTCAAATATTCCTATGTTAAGATGAAAATAACACTCTACTTAGAGAGCTGGAAGTCACTCTTTAAATTATTCATTTTCGGAGACAAATATCTCATTTGGTCTGGTGAGAAACACAATTGATTTGGGGCAGTACTTTTTTCTGACCATCAAATTACCAAAACCTACAAACTTACTGCATTTTTTAGCAGCCTAGTGCTATTGTTGAACAGGACAGTGCCTTGGTTTTCCCCTGCATTTCTATTCCAAAGGCCTAGCAGAACGTAAGGCTGTCTGTTCTCTGTCTTAATTTGGAGAGTGGCTGGTCCATTGGCTGCCAATTAGCATAAATTCTGCATTTGACCACCCTAACTCATTTTCAGGATACTAAGAAGAAAGGGAATATATGAACAAAGCTCTGTTTTCTATTATTCAATTCATCTTATGCATAAATGTTGGTAATAGAGTTTATTAAATATCATTTGAGGTTTTCCTGGCTTCCTAATTTATAAATTAACAAAAATGACTTGATGTTTAAAAGAAGAGCTTTTGAGGATTCAGTTGTATGAAATTTGATAGCAACATCTTTCTTTGCCTGTAACACAGTTCTGAGGAAAGATGAAGTTCACACCAAAGTGATAAAGGACCTATTTTCAACACATATAATCAATGATAAAACCAAAAACAAGTTACTATCCCCACTGCATTGACCTCAGGTATGAGATATATGCCAGTCCGTTGACTTTTCTAATAAGACGGCTAAAAAACTCTGATTCTAAGTAATTTAAACTAAAATTCCTATGTAAATAAATGGTTTCGAAATCTCCTCTACTGGTAACTTCTGCTGAGTATTAAATGCCCTTGGATCGTGCATCTGCACCACTTTCCTACAGAACTCTCACTTGCATTTCTCATCCAAAAAAAGTAATACCAGGAACATGACCACTGTACACAATATTACAATCCCTGAGGAAGCCACATCTGGAGCACTGGGACCAGTTCTGGGCTCCCCCGTTCAAGAAGGACAGGGAACTGCTGGAGAGGGGACAGCAGAGGGCTACAGAGATGATGAGAGCACTAGAACATCTCTCCTATGAGGAAAGGCTGAGGGACTTGGGTCTTTTTAGTCTGGAGAAGACTGAGGGGGGATCTGATCAACACCTATGAATACTTAAAGGGTGGGTGTCAGGAGGATGGGGCAGGTCTTTTTTCAGTGGTGCCCAGGGACAGGACAAGAGGAAATGGGCAAAAACTTGAATGTAAGAAGTTACATCTAAACATGAGGAGGAACTTGGTTCCTGTGAGGGTGGCAGAACCCTGGAAGGGGCTGCCCAGGATCTGGAGTCTCCTGCTCTTGAGACATTCAAACCCCCCTGGACATGTTCATGTCCAACCTGCTCTGCCGGGAGGCTGGATCAGATGATCTCCAGAGTTCCCATCCAACCACATATTCCGTGATAATACCTACTGTGGGGAAACAATGGACTTCCTAAAGTACCTCTCAATTTTCTTTTGAGGTGAAACCCCTTGTATCTGAGACCTTACATTTTGCTTTAAGGGTAAAGAGGTATTTCTCATCATCTGGAGCTTGTGCTTCAGAATTTAAAGCCTATGAAGCTGCTCCTGACATACCCGGTGCCGACCACAGACACTCTGCTGAGGTGGGACATTGTTCCCGAGGGCTCAGGGAATGTTGAAAAAAACCTACGCCAACTATTAGACTGGTTTAACATCAGAAAAAAAAAATATACAATGCAGAACATTTAAATATGTTTTCCAGATGATTTAACTATGAAGTCAAAGAACAGTAAAAACCTCTGTAGAACCTAAATCATGTATGACTGAGACTACAAGGGAAACGGTTGTTCCTGTAACATAACCTCCATACAATACTGTCTACATGTCCTACTGCAAGCCAGCGACTTCGGGAAATCGTTGGAAAAAGATGTTGCATATTACAATGAAAGTTTTATATTTTCATGTAATCTGAGGTCTGAGCACTTAACAGGAAGAAGGAAGTGAAGAATCCAGTATAAAACTCTAACCAAAGTGGTCTACTCTTAGAGGTTTATAAGTACAGTTACTGTTTTAGCTGGAGTAAAATAAAACCTTTTCATTTTGCAGGAGCTCACATATAATCTGCGAGATTCAGGACTAAATTCTGCATCATCTCCATCAGTAAACTCTCAGGGAACCAGGGGTATTCATTTTATTTTACACATCCAAATGGGGGAAATAAAACCAAAACCACTTGTCCCATCCCATACCACAGAGAATTACCACACTTAGAAGGAAGAGTATATTTTTCACCAAGAAGGAAGAACAGAGATCACCTCTGGAGTCCCTCAACTCCTCCTAAATTTGTCAGATTAGGGCAAAAGATTAGATTTGCACGTACAGACACAAAATGACTATCAGTCCTCACCAAGGTTGATACAAGGATTTCTTTCAAACTACTGCCTTTTGCTGCTGTTGCTCCTCACCCCAAGCACAACCAGATGGCATAATTTTAAATAAACCAAAAGCCCAATTCTTATCCCCCCAACACACCTATGTGTCCCTCTAGAAGCAGAAGACCCTTTAACGTCAGCAAAATCAAACACCATGAACATACTGAAAAGCATCTTTCACAAATGTGACATTCAAATTAAAAGTGAAGTCCACCAGATGTTCCAAATGAGCTATGTGTTTCAGAAGACAAGTACCTTCAGCTCACGGGAACCACATTTGCTTTGCCTGAGCTCCTTGTTCACACGCCAAGTGCTCAGGCAGAGTCTCCCACATTCAGGAAAACCAACTTATTGGTTAACCCAGACACCTGTGCAACACCAATTTTTCTGACAAATATGACCTCTGAGTGAGTAGACCCCATTCTTGGCCATGCCAGCCCTGGAAAGAGGAGTGTTCTCACCCCCAGGGCCAAGGCTGTCCCCTGTCCCTGCTACTATCTCCTGTGTTACAGCTCCATCCCCTCTGAAAGGAGAGTGTAGAGAGGTAGGGATAAGTCTCCTCCCAAGGAACAGGTGATGGGACAAGAGGAAACAACCTCGGAGAGCACCAGAGCAGGTTTAGGATGGATATTAGGAACTATTTCTTTACCCAAAGGGTTGTGAAGCCTTGGCAGAGGCTGCCCAGGGCAGTGGTGGAGTCCCCATCTCTGGAGGTATCTAAAAGGCAGGCAGACATGGTGCTGAGGGACATGGGTCAGTGGTGGGTTTGGGCAGTGTTGGGTTGATGGTTGGACTTGATGATCTGAAATGTCCCTTCCAACCCAGACAATCCTATGATTGTCCCTCGTCCAATGCAGCACAGCCCGATAACCTGCTCAGACCTGCACACAGCTGGGTCCCAGAAACCATTCAGGAGACACAAACCCTGCTTTTAAGACAAATATATTTCAACATTAGCCCATATCCATGTGCCTGGTCACTCACAGGGGAAGCTGAGGGCCTATTCTAACACTTAGATAAAGCTGTGGGATACAGACCTGCACGGGGCAGAGCCCAGAGCTGTACAACTGCTGTGACTCCCTGGGGATGGAGCAGCAATGGCAGGCCATTAGCCCAAAAAGAAAAGGGCTCCTCTTTTGATTTCTTATTCAGCTGAAACCACTTTGTGACATTTTCCAGAGATCATAACGTGATATTAAAGCAGAAAAACCGGCATCACAGCTAACATGACTTTGCACAAACAGATGATGCACAAACGTGTGCTACGGAGAGGATGTACAAACACCATGGGGGTCTCACAACAAAAACACAGGGAGAGCACCCAAAGAGCTGGGCTGTTTGCAAGCTACAGGCTGCCCCGAGCAAAAAATAAAGAGAAGAGTGTAGAAGTGGTCCTAAAGTGATAAAAAAATTGGCATGAGAGCACATCGCCTATCACAGGCTACTCATCCTCAGCTGACAGGCAAGATAACAGCATCAGTGAAAATACAGTTTAAAAACCACTTCCTTAAACCACAGCATCCCCTGAAGAGGAGCGCTGCTTCCCACAGCCCCACCAGCCCTTCTTTTTGTTCCCCTCCCCAAGCTTTATCATTCTGATGATTTTTCATTATATATTGTCAAATTCCTCACTGCTGCTCCAATGCACAGTAGGCAAAGATCCCTCCCTCCATCCACCACTGAGCACACAAACAAGGGAGAAACAACACAGTTCAGCCTCCCAGTAATGCAAAAAATGTTAAACTGTGTTCCCTAATGAAGTGCACTTGTTGATATTTCCTCAGCCGCGTTCCCTCCCACGAAGTCAGAAATGCCTTTGAGATAACCGGGGGCAGACGGAGCAGGCTGCTCTGAGTCAGATCCTCAGCTGCGTTTGAAGTGACCCGTTCATGTAAAAAAAAATTAAAATAAAATAAATAAGAAAATCTGTCTGCCATGAAGACAAGGTGCCCTTCGCTTTTCTAATAAACATACTGAATGCGCCTCCAAATTTTTCCATGCACGACCACGCCACTTCCCACATCACCACACGCACCCACGAACAAAGCACAGCAACCCAAAGCCCTACTTAGTCCAGAGCTCCTGAAAGTACTAAATATTACCCTACAGGCAATAATAAATAATTCTTGCAACCCCCTCCCCGCAGAGCCCCGTCAGGTCTCTCCTGCCCCAGAGGCCTGGCAGCTCCACAGGAGCAAAGGCCACCCCACCAGAAAGCACTGCTTGGTAGCTAGAAGGTGTCACCTGGGGTTCAAGGTGCAAACACAGACTTTTTTTTAAGTTCTCCATCATTTTCAGAAGTCTCTCTCCTGCGCTGGCAGTTACAGTGGCAGAAATAGCAGTGCCAACATCACCTTTACAGATGCCAACACCACTCCAATCTCAGATAGGCACAACTTCTGAGAAGTCCCTGCTAGAGGGACCTGCACAGACATCTCCAAGGATGGAGTTTGGCCAGAAAAATCCATAAATCTACTGTTCTGCTCTATTTTAACCACCGCCTTTATTATTATTCTAGTACACCGAGATGCTGCAAAAGCTGCTGATTCCCACTCCTGTGAGGAAAGAAAAAGTTTCAACCCCAAAACCATGGAGGTGGTATCACACAGCACAAGGTCAGCCACGCTAGAAACTCAGCGGGACAAGAGCGGCCACGTCCAAGGCCTTACATCAGTGTTTTGGCTACGCTGCTTTGTGGTTCAGCTAACGACTCCCTGTTTTTCCACCAGTATCTCTGTGAGAAAAGCTTTCAGGGTAGCAAAACGTGGTGCTCAGGGTTCACCAAAGCCTAAAAAGAGGGCCCTCCTACGACACACCAGCTGGAAGGGCCAACTTGGGCAGATGCCACATACACATTGCTGATGCACAGCTGTCACAACGAGGAATATCTTCTTAACAAGTAAAACCCATCATTTCTGAAGATGGAATAAATCCAAATAGGGTTACAGGGGTGTTTTTTTCCCCATCGTGTTAAGAGGGGAAGGTTTTCTCCTCACATGTCTTTTCACGTCTTGGCACAACAGTAGCAATCGGGAGCACACACCCAAACAAGCTTGTAAATAACCTTAAAAATATGACAACAGGTATTCTTTTTCCCCCCCTCTCTTTCAATGCACCTACACATCTTCATGCTCATTTATGTGTACTGCCTGGGTTGATTCAGTTCAAGGAACTATGATTTGTGCTAGAAACACACAGGGAACACTCTGCTCTCCACGGGCTACCGCACCCCAAGGATCACCACTTCCTAAAAAAGATTTTAGCAGGTTTCAACAATTTACTGAATGCCTCGCAAGTGCAACCGGGCTGTTTTCACTCCACCTGCTAAAACAGAAGGGGTAATTCACCTTTAAACAGGATTTGCCACCAGACATAAAACAAACATTAGCAAAACCAAACAAACAATAGCTTTGAGCTTTCTAAACAAAAGTCCCTTTCCCTTTCAGTTGTGCAACCTTTTGTCTCTGTCTGAGCCAGCCAAGAATTTGCTGCCAGAGAAGAATTTCATGCTTAATCAATTTTTGCCTCGCTTCATGTTTGTAGGTATCCGAGTTCCGGAAAAACCAGCGTGATCATGATGCCCTCTGTAATCAGGGCAGCATCTAAGGATGGAGGAGCAGTATACAGTGTGCAAAAACTGCCAACTGGTTTTACAATTTCTTTTATTTTCCAATCGAGGCACTTAATCTGCTGCCACAGCCCTTCTGCAGCAGAGAGAAAGCCCACCTGCCTCCTGGTCTGCACAGCAGCCTAGATTTCCAGGTGTGTGCACAGCTTTATTTCTTAAAAACACCCCTGTTGCTCCCATACCATGTGCTGGCCCACAAACAGAGCCCGGCAGCTGCAGGGACAACACGGAACCACAAATTGGCCCTACAAAGCTTTTGCAGTCTCACCGTGTGCGAGAGAGACACCTCACTTGGAGGGAAACATCACCCATCACCTACCTGACCATGGAAACCTTCACGTGTGATGATGGGAAAGGTCACTTTAATCCCTACAAAGTCCGAGTCCAAGCTTCCTCAGCTTCTCTTCTCCCATTCTTTTGCCATTTGATCGGAATGAGCCAAATCTCTTTTCATGAATGCATTCAGCAGGGTAAACATGCACAAGGCAGACTGTTGGCTGTCTATCCCAAGTATTACAGCTTCTTGTATAAAAGGATTTAAAAATTAAAAAATAAAGAGAAACGTGGTTTTGCCCCTTAGTGTTTTGTGTACTGTGTACTTTGCCCCTTAGTGTTTTGTCACTCATCTGCTTGCACATCTCTACATTAAAGAAGAAATTTGTCTTTTTTCCACTGATGGAAATTAATTCTGTGTTTTCTAAGTCAAGATGGTTTTTCAGACCCTCATGACCCCCCTTCATCATCAGTTTTCTCTCCCAAAACAAGCCCCATCACAGCTCTGACATGGCCTTTACTTCTCCAAAAGAGAAGGCTGTGCTGAACAGGCGGCAGCAATGTCCATCTTCTCCAGACCGAAGCATCTGGGGGTGAATATCACCTCTCTCACCCTCCTCTGGACCCACAGGCCAACTTTCTTTGAAACAGGCCTTGCAGTCATCAAAAAGAGAAATTTCAATTCATACACGTGTGCTTACACAAAGAGGGACAAATAAAAACTCATGTCGCCTCCAGAACACAACAGAAAACAGGAAGAGAAAGCGAGAAGCAAACAAAACCATTGTCTGTTCCACCCAAAACCAGTACAAAATGAGATTATTATTATTATTTTTTTAAATGCAAACAGAAAAGATGCCCTGAAACATCAGAAAACAGACAAAATAAACGCTGCTTTTCAGCTTCGGTGTAACTGAACCTTATAATGAAAGACTTTAAAGGAAAGGCAACTTCAAAGAGCCAAATGCCAGCTGCCAGGTCCCCACGCTATTCGGGAAGGCACACAGTGGGATTCCCAATGTGTCAAACACATGTTCCCAATGGGAGGGGGGCCAACACTCCCATTCCCTTTTCCCAGGGGTGAGGGCAAGTGCTGGGAAGTTGGGAGATGTTATTTCTAATCTCTGCCCCGTTGCCTTGTTTTTGGAGCAATTCCGGCTTCCTTCTTCAAAAGGTGAGGAGTGTAACTCTCACTCCTCCTCCTCAGCACCATGAGGCTTGTGAAAAATTCATGGATAAAAGATGCCTGAAAGTAAAAAAGTTCTTGTTTTATTTACTGAAAAGAATATTGCACGTTTGTCACACTTAGATACTCATTTACATGATCAAGAGAACAGGCATCTGTATTTGAAGCTCTGACACGGAGCAGAACGGGGAGAGGATCGCGGGGAACACAACAACTCAGACTATTTTAAGAAGCTGCAATTTTTAGAGAACAAGATTCACAACAATTCTTCAGTTACCTGTAAGCTAGATGCTATCAGAAAATTATTCAAATTATTACCAAACGCTTCCTGTCTCAATCCACGGCAAGCTTTAATAATTATTACTACATCAAATTGACTTATTCAGTTCCCCTGAAGAGCACTGTTGGCCATTGAGCAACACCTGATGCAAAAGCAATGAAAAATAAGCTGCGAGCCAAGGGCTTTTGGAATATTTTGGAGCACAGTCCTCAAAAGTGGGACCACACCGGGTAGTGTGTGCCCACCAGCTCCCCACTACAACTCCACACGCCGTGTTATTTTGACACCAAGTAACATGCCTGCCTACTAAGGTGGAAAATAATCATTTAGATTGGCAGAATTAGGTTTATTTTGTCTGAGAGAAGAGACAAATACAAGGCTGACCTAATGTATCTGTGAGAGCCTATAGATACACAGAGACTATCATATACGCCTGCTACATCAAAGCTCTATTTGACTGTGCTTTAAGTTAAATATTTGTGATAGTTAATTTATTTGATCCTCTGTATTTGCAAGGCTGAAAGCTGGGCAGAAAGCCCTTTGAAGCGCTCCCAAACACACTAAATTATTGGAAGTGTTTGTCAGAAAACTGCTGTATAAACTCCACCAAGCCATCTCTTCACAGACCCTTTGGGTAACGGTGTCACCTACCTCTGCCGGAACATCTGGCTTTAGAATTCAGATCCGCCCCAGGAAGATGTTGTGTTAATTCATTTGCCTCTTTTACAAGGTGGGAAGCAGGTCGGGAAGAGTCAGGAGAGGGACATGCCAGAGCATCAGATGGATGGAACAACCAGAATTTCTGGATTGAACAATTTGCTGCTTCATTTTAATTGCTGGCTTCTGAAAGACTACAGAAACTTCGCCAATTTGTGCAACACTCTATTCTTCACTTTTGGCCTCCACTCTACAGTCATTTTGCAGACAAACAAGTAACAGATGTATAAGCTATATTCACTCCTTTTATAGTAAAATGACTTCTGGCCAAATAATGTATATTTTAAAAAAAAACCAAACCAACAACAATGAACCCAAACACAAAAAAACACCCTACTAATTCTTTTATTTAAGATATCTCCCACAGCACCCAAACACACACTAAAAAACCTAAGACATCTTCTGGAGGTCCCAAAGATGTCCTGTCCAGGAGCAAGTTCTGCCCTCAGCCAACCTCCATGTAGAAGAAAGTGGCCAGAACAGGTCACAAGGATTGGAGAAGGCAACAGCAGCTCTGAGGACTCCTGCTGCCATCACTTCTGCCTGCTGGAGCTGGACACGATTTCTGAAAGGGCAGGAGGCCACAATGCTCTGCATTGTTCAGGCAAGGTGACAAGAGAAGTCCTATCTTCTAGGAGTTTTCCCAAGGTCCCTTCTGACGTGGCAAGCTTTCTCTAGGGCACTGACCAGGCTGCCATCACCCGAGCAGTCCCAGCACATCACAGGACCATCCCCAGGGTGCCCATGCGGAGGTGTCCCCACTTGCCTCTCCAGCAGGGAAACTATTGGGCACGTCTCCAGCTCATGATCAAGTACACACAGTTGCTCTCAAGAGCTGCAATGCCAAGCCCTGGAGGTCCACGCATCGCCCAGCACTCCTCTGAAGACCATTCATCTCCAATACAATACCGCTATTATGTCGCCTTATGAATATCCTCCCCAAATATATGTTTAACGCTGCACAGTACAGAAGACAACCACTTGTTTTGTTAGAGGTCCCATGGTAAATTGAAAGCTAACACATGTTGAACCTCTACAGTATGTTAGTTATAGCTGAGTATGGGCAAGTTATACATTATCCAAGTCTTTATGTAATGAAACACTTGTGAAAGGCAGCAAGACACTATTTTAGGCAGAGACACAGCCTGGGACAAATTAATGCTTATATTTTCTAATACATCCATATATAATGTTGTGCCTCTTGAGTTATTAAAACAGACCATCAAGGTTGAAATAATCAGTGCTGAGTGAAACAATATTCAATTAAAACACGAGTGCACACCATGTACCCACAGCCCTTTGGAGAGGAAACTGGGAACACAGCATTTCTCCGCGGCACTGCTCTGTGGGGAAGAGCACAGCCCTTTGGTTTTAACTGCTGCAATAATCCTAACACTGCTCAGTTTACTACACTGACCCCTCAGAATTGAAATTGGCAGGACATGATGAATGGGAAATTCCTGCTTTTTAACCAAGAGCAGCTGAAAGTGCTTTTACCTGACTGTCTAGCTGAGGCCTTTGGCTCCAGCGATGCCGCAGCTCCTGAGAGCCGGAGGCTCGGGCTAGATATTTTTAACTCAATTATAAATCAAACTGAATGAGTTGGTGTCACTTATTTCCCACACCAAATTCCCAAACGGACTCTTCCAAACAAACAAAGAAGAAAACAAACAATAATTCAGCTCAGTTTGTCTAAAATGTGGCCGCTCGCTGCTGAAGCCTTCCAGCGGCCGGAATCGCGGCCTCGCTGCTGGGAAGCACATTTCAAGCTGCTCCTCTCACAACAGGCAATGTACAGTTTCTGCTCCTCGGCTGGTTTTAAGGTCTAATCTTCTGGTTACCAAAGAAAATCACGTTTACTTCTCCCAGCAGTTAGAAGACCCTTTGGAGCAGGACACACTCCATCCACAAGCACTCCCGGGGGATAAACCACCATCCTGCAGAGCCGTGCCTTCAGATGGTTGGACATGATCGTTGGGTTCAATGATCTGAAAGGTCCCTTCCAACCTAGATAGCTCTATCATTCTGCTGTCAGGACACACCTCCTGAGGACACCGTATCCCCAAAGGACCTGGAAAAACCACCCGCTTCTCTTCCAGTTTTCTTTATGGCTTCCTGCACCGGGAAGTATTTTGATCCTAATGTGCTTAATTCAAACCCAAGAGGCATCCCAGATGCTTACAAATAAACTGATGCTGAAGAAAGTCACTGCATTAGCATATTTTGCATAATTCATTTCATCGAGCAGTGGAGAGCTCTTCAGTTCCCACTCCGTGCCAAGGTCATGCTGGCAGCACAGACACATGCTCCTCCATGGTTTGATTGGGGCATCAGCCTTCCCTTCCTTACCCGACCCAATCACACCAAGGAGGACGTCTAGGAAGATGCTGGCGTGACCTCCTTGGTCACTGTCTCTCCTGGAAGACCACCCTTGAAAACTATAAGCAGGTCAAAGACCTCACCATTTACCACAACAAGGGTGGTGAGACACTGAACAGGTTGTCCAGAGAAGTGGTGGAGGCCCCATTCCTGGAGACATTCAAAGTCAGGCTCGATGAGGCTCTGAGCAACCTCATCTAGTTAAAGATGTCCCTGCTGGGGGTAAGATCAGACTAGATGACCTTTAAAGGTCACTTCCAGCTCAACACATTCTATGATTTTATGATTTAAAAAAAAAAAAAAAATTAAATTTGCAGTTCCTATTATCTAAGAACACTCTGTTTAGCAGTGCCCTGTTCGCACCTTGATTAAAAAGGAGCTCAAAAAGAGTTAAATTGGTGACGCCCTTTCACATGATGAGGGGGAAGAGTTTGACCCCAAAAGAGGGGAGATGGAGATGAGATGTGGGGAAGAAGTTCTTTGGTGTGAGAGTAGCTGTGGCTGCCCCATCCCTGGAGGGGTTCAAGGGCAGGTTGGAGGGGGCTTGGAGCCACCTGGTGTGGTGGGAGTTGTCCCTGCCCAGGGCAGGGGGTGGCACTGGATGGTCTTTGAGGTCCCTTCCAACCCAAACCATTCCATGATTCCATGAAGCTTCACATTTGGTTAGGCACAAATCAGCTCACCCACACCTGCCAGGCACATCCCCTCACACACCAGACATGGTGTAAACAACACTAAACTCCACCAAGGGACATCACTGTACCCTGTTGACTCCTGACAACAAGTTGTGCAGCAGAACTTGCAGTGAAACCAAAAAGATCAACTTAACTTCCCTCCCCACGCTACAAGTCTGTATGAGGTATCCGTGCTGGTGTGGGACCATTTCAGCTGGACAGAAGTTGTGATGGTGCCACCAGAGCACAAACCTGCTCCAGGAGTCCCTTCCCAGGTCAACTCCTGCTCATGACCACTCCAGAAGCTGCTGCTCAAAACCAAGTGTCACACCTTGCAGAAAGACAAGCAGTTGGGTCAGCAAAGAAAAGCAAAAGCAAAACTGGGATTTAATCACAGGGATTTTCCATTTCTAGATGTGAACCGTGGGCTGCATTCATCCTCACTCCTCTGCCACCGACTTGGAAGAAGAACAGCAACAACACCAAAAAACGAGCAGGAATACTGAAAGCTTGAGACTAAAAATCTATTTAGGGGAAAAGGCAGGAACTAGTCCTAGATTTGGCCTTTAGTAACACCCTAATGACCAAACAAAAGATCAGAAACTGAATGTCAAATCTTGGTTTCACTTCAGGACATATTCTGAGCTGCAATTAACAAGGGCAAAATCCCAGCTACTCCTGTAGGTTCTTTTCCTCCCTTAGCTAAGAACTCACAGACCAAGATGACAGATTTAAACCACCTTTTCTAACAGAGTGGGGGGGAAAATAATGTTTTATTCAGCAAGTGTAGCCCTGAAAATGAAAGAAAAAGACTGACAGGACCCTGTTAAAAACAGTGGTGGTGTCGATCCCAGACGAAGCACCAGACGGGTCCCTTTCTCAAGCGTAAGGAGAACACAGCATCCCAACCCCAGCAGGGAAAAATACTTCCCTTCTTCTATTAAGCAGCCAGACAAGCAAAGGACATGGGCTGGTAATTAGCCTACGTACCCTCAGACAGCTGGTTTATTTCAAAAAGGATTTGGACTCTTTAAAAAGTTGCTTGGACAATTTACAATCTCTGCCGAATGATGCAAAAGCCTAATAAAAATAACAAGTACCACTATGTATTTTTGAACAAACACATGGGGAAAGTCAATTATTTCTGCTGGGTTTTGTGTTTCTGCTGGGTTTCGCTGCTCAGGAGGAGAAAAAAAAGTTTCAGTAGACTTTAATACCTTTTCACACAGCACGAAAAGCTAAAGTGATTTAAAAAAAAAAAAAAATCTGAAAGACTAAGGGCAGACCCCAGTGGCTCTAAGTCATTCCATCATCGATCGAAAACAATTCAACAGCTACTGCTTTAGCCAAGATTGTCTCGTATACCCTGAATTTCATTTCATGTCTCTCAAATTCTTTCCACGGCATCACCCACTACACGCAGCGCTGCAGAAAAGACCATTTAACACCTCGGGGCCAAGTTTTGCATGACCTTGCTTGTGAAGACAAAATAAAAAAGAGCCATTATCTCGCACGCAGGGGTAAAGGAAGTTGATAGAGATGCTCGATAAAGCTTCAAGGCACCAGAGAGAAGATGATGGTGCAGGCAAAGGGTGAAGGCCCCAGCGAGCCCAAGGGCCACTGCACACAAGCCACCCCAGACACGGGCAGGGTCAGGGTAAGGAACTGCTGGAGAGGGTACAGCAGAGGGCTACAAAGATGATGAGGGGCCTAGAGCATCTCTTACGAGGAGAGGTTGAGGGACTTGGGTCTGTTTAGGCTGGAGAAGACTGAGGGGGGTTCTGATCAACGCCTACAAATACTCAAAGGGAGGGTGTCAGGAGGATGGGGCCAGGCTTTCTTCAGTGGTGCCCAGGGACAAGACAAGAGGAAATGGACACAAACTTGACCATAAGAAGTTCCATCTCAACTTGAAAAGGAACTTCTTTGCTGTGAGGGTGGCAGAGCCCTGGCAGAGGCTGCCCGGAGAGGTGGTGGAGTCTCCTGCTCTGGAGACATTCAAACCCCACCTGGACACGTTCCCATGGGACCTGCTCTGGCAGGGGGTTGGACTAGATGATCTCCAGATGTCCCTTCCAACCCCATGTCATTCTGTGATTCTGACCCTACCAGTGCTGTGCACAGGCCCATCCCCTCCCCGGAAGAAGACTTTGGCCACCACGCAGAGCAGCTACTGGGTCCTCCCCGAGAGCCCTGAACAGCAGAGGGTACAGATGGAAAGCAGGGTCTGTACTGCAAAAAAAACCCCAAAACAGCTCACACCTAGACGGAAAAAAAAATACCATTCCTGACAAATTCACAGATGTGCAGGTTTCTCACCTGAAGAAGTGGATTGACCTGTTGTTATTCGCCTTAGACAAAAGCAGAGCAAAATGCAAGAAAATATGACATGATCGTGGGTTTATACAACATGCAGCAGAAAAAAGGATGAGGGAACTTCTCTGCCATCGTTACCGTAACTGGGTCTGCAGCTCCAGGCTCTCGCACCCACCCAGGATGTCCCTGCTGAGCACCCCACCAGGAGCCCCCCTGGGGACACCCCAAGCCCTTTGGGGACCAGGTCCAGCCCCAGCCTGGGCATCCAAGAGCCACCTTGGGGTTTGGGACAAAGAAACCCTACTCCTTTCTCTGGAGCTATGTGGAGCTTACGAACAAGTGACACAACAGTTTGACAGAAGGGATCCTTACCTCCATCATTAGAGCCCAATAAATTAAGGACATTATTTTGTATGGAAAATGTGGCACACAGAAAAACATATGCCTCTACATCAGCTTTACGTCTTCCAGGTTTCCAGGATCTGAAAATAATTTTAGGAATGTGACTAACTTGGTAGTAGCTAAATACCCACCACAGTACCCTTGTATTCCAGACACTCAAAAAAAAAAATACATACAGTTTTACAAAAATATTCTCCTGTGATGTCTAGGTGGAAAAACTTACAAATGCTGTCTACTGATTTACAAGGCAGCTTGACAGATGTGTCACCACCGAGCATTACTTCACACCCTGAATTTAACCCTTCAGAAACACGTACATCTAACAGCATGATTTATTGGATTGTTTCTTCAAGTAAAAGGTGTCACTGCTGGAATCATTTAAATGAGACCTCGAGGAAAGAGCCCAGTGGCAGAAGAAGCCTGTCACAGATGGGGCCTGAACAGCACAACAGGTCTCTTCAAAACCTGCATTTTAGAAATCTCCGTTTCCTGAAGGTGGTTCCTCAATCTAAGTGGGTATCTCTCAGCTCCTACCAAGTTGCTTTCAAATTCCACAAAAATGAAACAAGTTACACCTGATATGAAAGCACAGGATCTCTCAACTGAGATCTCCAAGAGAGTTCTGTTAAATTTAGGAAGCACAGCAAGGAATCCAGTGCCCCACCAAAGCCAGGGAACTAAGTACTACCTCGCAGATATCTCCTGCAGCCATGTCATGCTCTTTAATGACTTACAGACTCCAAACCATACATATTATAAAACAATGCATAATATATGTGATAGAGGATTAGGAAGAGGAATGGAAAACAGCTGGGAAGCGTTATAGAGTTTTCACACACTGAGCTTTCGAATTCTTCAGCAACAGACAACAAAGCTCCCTCCCCTCAACTGGAAAACGATGCTCAGGCAAAATCCACTGTGAAGGAGGAAATTCCAGCAGAACGAAGACGTTCCTCTCGGCAAAGCCTCGCGTGCGTTCAGCAGAAGCAGAGCTGATGCTCCACCACGTTAAACCCAGGACGGAGCACGGCTGGGCCGGCAGAAACTTCTCCTCCCTCCACGCTCCCCTCCGTCCTGCGGGACCGGGGCACAGAAGACTCCTTTGTAAAATGAACCACCGCTTGGTGAGGGGTAAGAGGATATTTCCTGTTAGCCTCGCCGCAGATCTGTAATCCAGCAGTCAAATTATGTCAATCACAGCTCATTAGGCAACGATTTACCCTGCCAACTCTGTCCTGGCCGCTTCCTCCAAACCATGTGTCGTTTGCAAACGCGCAGCCCCGTTACCGGTTGGGAGGAAGACCACCCTGATGCAGGAGCTGGAAGCCTGGCTCTTACCCCCTATCTCCACGCTCGCCCCACCAGATGGTGGTGCCATGATGTCTACGTAGACGTTCGGCCCACTTGGGCTGCAACAGCACTCACTCACACCGAGCAATGGCTTCCTATGGAATAAACTAGTGTGGGTTACCAAAATTCATGATTTATGCACACTTGCCCCATGCATCCATAAGGCAAAGCCATGAAAAAAGTCCAACACAGCTGAGGAGGAAAAGGGATGATGAGGGGAGGTTCCTGCAGAGGAGCACCGGGGGGCTGTGCTGGAGCCAGGATCCAGCTCTACAATTATCTGGCACCTCTCGGGGGCAAACGGGGAACTTGGTGGCAATAACACGCTGCCACACTTCCCTGGACTTTACACCCTTGCGTAAACATGAAACTTGGGGAGTTCTTTCACGTGTCCAGTTTGAGGGGACAGAAAAAACAACACAGCCTACAGACAGAAACCTGGAACTCCCTCCAGTTATCCTCCACGTTTTTCCTCTTTGAAATACACCAAATACGATGCATTCTGAAACACACAGACCGTGGTCCTCGCTAGCAGAGAGGAGTACAAATCACACAACAAACAAGCCAGGGAAGCACACTGACTACCCCAGTCCCAAAAAACAGGCCCATGGGGAAAACCCCCTCATGTTTTTTGCCCAGCAGACCAAGAGGTGAGACGCAGCCAGACCCTTCCTCGCTGCCCTTCACCTCAGTCAGGCAGTGCCACACACACCTTAGAGTTTTCACACTCAGCTTTCCAGTTCTTTGGTAATTCTTTAGCTCAGCGCATCCTCAGTAACGCTGATGGCACCACAGAGGACCAGAGGCACACATGGGCACAGTTAGATCGGAGAGCTTCACCCAAAAAGCATCACCTGGAGCACTTCCCATCATCTCCTGTGATTTACACCACCTCAGACCTCGAAGAGCGAGGCCAAGCGAGGAGGCAGTGAGGCGTCTACGTCTGTTTCAAGTAGACAAACTACTTCCATGGTGACCTTCCTCAAGGCCAAGCCCAGCAAACACAAGGTAGTGCACACGTGCATCACCTCCAGGCACACTCACCAGTTCCCCTGCTGGAGGGACCATGGAGCTCCTGGAAAAGATCAGGAAAGTATGTTCAAAGCGGAAAAATAAAACAACAATGTCAATGTCACGTCACTTGCGGGAAAAACACGACCAACCTGCACTTTCCTCATGGACATGCAGGTGTTTGAGAGGGCTGTGCTCACTGCACTGGTTTTTTCTCCTGGTTTTGCAGAAGGAGAAGCTAATAAAACTTGAAAATACTCTTGTGAGGCTGCACAGGAAGAACCTTTCCCGCACGGCCCCGCTCTTTTCCAACAGAAACGGGGGCAGCCCTCAGCACGGTGGCTGTGTACCCACACGCGGCCACAACTCAACCCAGCTGCGTGTTCATCAACATCAAAAACAGTCCTGAAAATTTCGTTAGCGGAACGAAAATCGCTATTGTCAGCAAAGCCCTTCAGGACCTCACCAGGGCTCTCCGAGTGTGCGAGCAACGCTTATGCCAGGCTAATTTCTTAAGACAGCACATAAAGAAGGCGAGATTTAGTCCTATAACCTTCAGCATCTCCTTATTTATGCTCCCATCTCCTGACTAATCCTCTCTCCCTACAGAAAATATTCCTAAATATTCCTCATCTTCCCCCCCCACCCCCCAATCGCCATTCCTTTCTCATTAATCCCTGCTGTTCTCCTGCCTGCCCCGTTCTGGGGTTTGACCAGTAGCACAGTCATCTCCCCCTCCGAGCCCCAGAGAAAACAAAGTAATAACAGCCTGGGAGTTTATTCTTTCATAAAAGCGGTCAGATATTTCCTGGAAGCTGCAACAAACACCAGTCATCCCCGGCTGGCTTCGGGAGCAGGCCGAGGGTGATTTTTGGCTGTTCCAGCAGCGAGGTTTGGGCCCCATCTCGCAGCTCCTCCCGACGGGAGCAGAGCGTCCAACACCCCATCTGTACAGACATGCATCTGCAGGGCCTGCCGCCGCCTCCGGCCAAGCTGCACCGCTCCTCCCCTGACCCTTCATTTCAGTCCATCTTCCAAAAACAGATGCCACTTAACTCCTTTCAAGTGCCTCAAGAAATTGCCGGCGTGGTCCTGTTATCTCCCGGATTTATGTTCTACCTCTCTGACTGCTCCCCCAAAACGATGCCTCTTCCTTTTGCTGATCCAACCCACCTCACTCAGCACCACTGATTTGGTGTGTCCCCCACACCATGCACACAAATTAAGGCAGGCACCCTTTGGGGAAGGTTAAGATGGACCCGAGCAAACACACCGCTTGTGGGGGGGCATTTCCCACCCCCCCCCCGACAGGCACAAGGCGAGACCAGGCTTTTCGTAACACGGTGCCCAATAATCAGAACATCTCACTCGCCATTTGGCTCGTCCGTGGGGGTTCCTCCACTGAATAGGCTTATTCTTTTCTTAGACATGATAATCTAATTGGGTCTAACCAGAAATAATCCCCAGCACACACCAGTTTGTGAATCCTCGCTCAGCACCAGCAGTATTTTAAATACCGAAGGGGGGGGGGTGTTGCGCTGGTATCTGATAAGGGCATTAATTACTCCCGCATCAGCTCGCCTGTTACGGGACCTCGGGGCACGGCAGGCACACGGGGTTTATTCCTCCTCCTTCTCCCCACCTCCTGCTTCCCCCCCCACCCCCCCCAAAAAAGCCTGGCTCAAAAGTAAAGGAGGGCACGGAAGAACAGACGGGTCGTTATAACGGGGGGTTCCCCCGGCGCAGCGCTGCCCTTCCTCAGGAAGCCCTCCCGGGAGCGGGGGTCTCAACCGCTGGGACCCCGGCGCTCCTCGGCTGAGGGGGAAAGAACCCAAATAAAGCCCAGAGCCCGCCGGCAGCACGGAGCCAGCCCCGGCCGTGCCGGGGGACGGGGGGACCGGGCTGTCCCGGGGCGGGGAGGGGGGACCGCCGCCCCTGCCCCTTCCAGCCCGGGCGGCCGTCAGGCCCCGGCGAGGCCGCACCGAGGCCCCCCCGCGGCCGCCGACCACCGGCACCGGGACCGTTCCCCCTTCCCCCGCCGACGGCACCGCTCCCGGCGGTTCCTCACCGGAGGGGCAGCGCCCGGCGTGAGGGACCCGCCTGGGCTCGGGGAGGGGGGGAGGGAAGGCGGCTCTTCGGGGGCTCCCGAGACAAAGAGCCGCAGCCGCCGCACACGCCTGGCCCCCGCTCCGCTCCCCTCCGGCCCGGGGAGGGGGGGGAGCCCACCTCCGCCCCGCCGAGCCCACCTGTGCCGCCGGCTGCGGGGACAGCGCGGCGGGGCAGCTCCCAACTTTTCCCCCTTCCCATTCCCCGCCGCCCCTCCGACCCCACCTTCCCCGGGGCCGGCCGCGGGGGCCCCGCAACTCCTTCCCGGCCCCTCTGCGGAGGCCCCCGGCGGCC
>BJBW01011659.1:33759-44502 GCA_004320125.1 Scolopax mira
CCCCCCGCCGCCCCCCCCCCCCCCCCCCCCCCCCCCCCAAAACAGACAATGGGGACCGACCACTCACCAGGACGACGGCGAAGCGCTCCTCCAGCTCTCCGGGCTCGGGCATGGGCAGCTTGAGGGGCACGCTGTGCGCCCTGAACTCCGTCTGCTGCGAGTCCACGCTCCCCGCGTTGCCCATGGCGGCGGCGGCAGCGGCGGCGGCGGCCCCTCCGCGCTGCCTCCGCGCTCCGCGCCCGCCGAGCCAGGCGGGCTCCGCGCCCCGCGGTCGCCCTCTAGCACCGACGGCGGAACGCCGCCGCCGCGCCGCCGCCCGTCATGGCTCGCCGCCCTCGCCCTCCCCCCGGGGCGGGCTCGCTCCGGCGGCGGCTCCCCCGCATGCCGCCCCGCACAAAGCCCCGCTCCGCCCCCCGGCCCGGGGCGCGCTGGGACTCGTAGTCCCGCCGCCGTCCGAAGGAGGGGAAGGGGCCGGCTGCGGACCCGCCTCGGGGGCGGGCGGGGGTGCGGGCTAACCCCGCTCGGCGTCCATTTTACCTAGCCGGCCACCGGAGGCCTTCCCCCAACCAGGCTGGGGGGCTGGGGGTGCCGGGGGTCTCCCTCCGGACATGGTAGAGCAGACAGAGACGGCTTCGGGGGCCTGGAGATGACCCCTTCGGCATCCATTTTACCTAGCCAGCTTTCCCCCATCCAGGCTGCTGGGCTGGGGTTTTGGGGGTCTGGGGGTACTGGCTGTCTCCCTCTGGACACAGTTGGGCCTGCGGGTGACCCCTTCAGCATCCATTTTACCTCAGCTGGCCACCAGCAGCCTTCCCCCATCTCAGCTGGGGGTCTGGGGGTGCCAAGGGTCTCCCTGCAGACACCGTTGGGCAGACGGACATGAGCTCAGGGGGCTTACAGGGTCCCCAATGGTGGAGAGACCACCTGCTGCTCTGATGGGTTGTCATGGAGTCACAGCCCCCTCTTGCCACCCCCATGGAAAGGGGAAACACAGCAGGGGGGATAAATCTCCCTAGGATCGGGGTGACACCACTGAAATTAATCTGTAATCAAGGCAACAGCACCTGGGCATCATCAGGGGGTTATCCTCCCAAGCATTATCTGAGCCGCCCACTCTTCACGTGTTATTTTGCATCGTTCCTGGCAAGTTCTCTCCAACGCGGTGGTTAAGCATCGTGGTGGTCGAAGACAGACCCCATTAATGGCTTAACCTGGGCTGTTTTTTCAGGGGCAGCACCATACCTCCATTGCACCTATATCTCTTTTATTCTCCAGTCTAAGACCTCATTTCTCTCCTGTCACACTCGCTACCAATCCATATCCCTCTGTCCTATCTTAACATTTCCATTATCCTCCCAGGGAAGAAGCATTTTCACTCCGCTTTCCCCTTCGCCGTGACACACCAACTGCTCTCTCTCCTACTGGCCACCGCCGCCGCCTCTCCTCCGTCCTCACAATTAGGGATAACATTACAAACATCATTAAAGGGCTTTCAGTGATCCTCTGGGAAGTTCTGCCCTTTGCTGCCAGCTGGTTCAGGAAATTCAGTAAATCTTATGAATCGAGCTACACAATGCTGGGATATGGGAGCATTTCTGGCTTTGCCTGGTAGGAAAATGGTGATGATCCACATGGAGATTAATTTGGGGGGGGCGGGAGGGCAAGAAGATAAGCATTATTGTTTAGAAAGTGGAGTTTTCTTCATTTACATTACTTAGGGTGAAAATTGTGCTTATGAAGGTGCCATAAATCACTGCACTGGGAGTTGCCTGCGGTGACACACACAATCCTGTGGCCAAACCCCAAAGACACCATGGTAAGCTTTTCCCTGTGTGTGCTCTAAACCCACTACTAATTAAATGTGCTCGTTCTAATTGGAAAAAAAAAAAAAAACAAAAAAGTCATATGTTCACAACTGGGATGGTGAGCGATGCACCCTGTCCTGGATTACCTGGACCACCTTGCCCACGGGGCATCAGCCAGCCCAGGACTTGGCCCCAGCGATGCTGAAGATGTAGATTCCCCTTCCATGGGCACATTCGTGGAGAATTTCATACAATTGTATTGTTAAAAGCCTAAAATTCTCTCAGTGTCCTCAACAAACAAAGTTTTAAAGCCCCAGACGGTTCCTGGGAGTTAATAACAGCGCCATTGTCAATAGTGAGGGAAATAGTAATAGATACTTTGCCAGATGTCTTTTATCTAAGCCTATCACAATTCTTTGCAAGATTAATTAGTTAATTAAGCTTCACAACACTGCTGTGAGATAAGGGAGCGTTAGAGTTACCACAGATAAGTCCAGGGCAGGGGCGCTGAAGGCGGTCACCAGCCATGGCTCCCACTCCAGAGCCTTAGTTTTCCTGATCAAGGGGGGAAATCAGCATTTTTAATTCTTCCTGGGCAAGGAGGGACATTGGGGGGACCGGGAACTGCTGCTGGCCAGGCATACCTGGGAATGGGCAGGATAATTGCTGGGCAAACTGGGTTATTATTTCACAGATACTTGCTTTATATCTAGGCAAGAAGCCAAAGGCAGCTGTAAATCATGCTAGGAGGGCATATTCAGTTCAAAACCAGACTTGCAAATTTTTTAATGAAACTACCCATCCATCCGTCTGGCAACTGTTGAACATCAGTGCAGCAGCGCAGAGGAAAGGAACCTTTTAAGAGAACAAGACAATTTTTGAGCAATTTGTTGCAGTCTGTAAGTGGGATTTCAACGTTTGCAAATGTCAAAAACAAGGGTGGCAGCTTAACCAATAAAAAAGCTGCTTAGCTGGCTCACACAGAAGCAAAGGGAAATTATTCTGAGGTAAGAATTAATAAACAAGACCTTCGTTTTTACATTTATTTATTTAAACTAAACAACCAGCTACACAATGCATAGTTTACAGGGCTGGTCCCAGGCAATTCCCAGTGGGTGATGCCACCAGGGATGGCTTGGTCTGCTCTGGGGTTAGTGGCTGTACCAGCTCTGCAAGGGCTGCGTGCCACGGGGGCCTGGGGAAGGAGAGGAATACTTCCCAGCCTCTCCTGAAGCTCACCAGTAGCTCTCTTTGTCACCAAAATCTCCACGTTAAATCCAAGCTGGAAGTTTGGGGTCACGCCTTTCCTAAATTTCCCTGAACCAGTGTCCACTTCTCTATCTCCGGAAGAAACTCTGAAGGGAAAATGAGATTGTTTTACAGACCCTTGTTTCCCCCCTAGTGCTCAGCGTTTCCAGGCAGATCCTGAGGTGACGTTTCAAGGCAAGTTCCAGGGGACCTGATTTAATGGTCTTGAAGCTGGAGGGTCAGCGTCAGGCTTTAATAAATAGCTCCATCCAAGCCCAGCAGAGGTAGAGGTAGAATTCATTCCTAATGAAGATGTAGAGCAACCATAAACTCCATCGCAAGAGCCGAGCGGCGCACACTTAAGAAGACATTATTGATTGTGGCCCTTGAACAGCTGACCTTGCCTAGAAGACTACAGATGACTTTTTCTGTAGCAATAATTGGGGAAAAAAATTAAAACGGGCTGCTTTCTGAGAACAGTCTTCTCAAGGAAAATCAGCTTTTGCGAGGATTTCCTGGTGATGGGAAGTGAACACTTGATAGTCTGTATCCTCATGCGCATCCGCTGCTAAAGAAGAGGTGGTTTCACTTTGCTCTGGCACGTTTTGCCTTGTAAAATATACCTACTGTCCACTTCAGTGCCTGTTAGTCTTTTATTTGTAGCAATTTCCTACAAGTACCAGAAACCCGCCTTATCTAGCCTCAACTGATGGAAGAAATTAGCTGCAAAATAGCAGCCAGGCCTGGTAGGCTTAGTGTTAGCGTAAGTCATCTTAGAACAGCATGTGTTTTGCAGGAGAATTAATTAAATAGACATCTAGAAACGCCCCAGAAGCTGAAAAGTTCACGGTCATTCCGAAGGACCTTACTAATTACCAAATGGAGATGTGTTCCACCACCACCAGCAGCGTGGTGGGAACACAACAAAGCCCTCCTGGGCTTTGATCCTGCCATGTAGGTGGACACGGCTGCCTGGCTCCTGCTGTCTCTTTCCATGCCCGTGTCCACATCCTCCTGGCACAATCGCTGGTCCTGCATCTTGCGCCGAGACCTGAGCCTGTGATAAGGGCTGGAAGCGCTCGGTCCCAGTACACCGAGTTATTAAGTTCAGGTCTTATTAGCCCTCTGATTTTTCTCTGTCTGCTAGAAATTAAATTATTAACTTGGAATCTGATTTCCTGGCAGCAGCTACGCCCTGGTTTCGCTGCGCTGACGTCCTTGGCCTTGCTTCCAACGCTTGTTTGTGTAGATGGGATGCAGCTCCATCACAGCAATCCATGCTGTTGATGGTGATGAGATCTGCTGGGCACCATTCCCCCACCAGCAGCAAGCCCCAAACATCATGCCCGCATCTCCTGCGGGAGGGTGCGTGGAGATACACCCAATTAATCCAGGACCAATCAATCCTTTTAGTCTCACTGCCTCTTTCCAAGGTGTGGGGACATCTCCCAGCTGGTGGTACTGGACTAACGAGCCCAAGGCCAGGCTGTGCGAGCCCCACACCCAGTGTGTGATGACACACAGCAACACGCAAGAGGGACAAGAGCAAATCTGATGGTATCTCTTTTTCTCAGCTTTTGAGGAGCTGACGATAACTTTGTGTCTTTCTTCTGACTTTTGATTTGTTCCTTAAAATAATGAAGGCTTCATGGGTGCGTGCGAGGGCAGGGTGGCACCAGGAGAAGCTCACCTTAGTCCAGAGGGTGTGGATTTTCCAAGGAAGCCTGAGCAGACATGTTTAGCAGAAAAGCTGCAGTGATGGCAAACAGCCCCATTTCTGACCCACTTCTCCTCTGCTGTGGAGTCACCCATCCCACCGGGCTGACTCAAGGGCAGGGCTTGGACCACAGTTCATTGTCTGATGGCTTCAGGTGGGGACACACAGCCTGATGCTCTCCTTAAACACTTGTGCCTGGTCCATGCTGCTGCCATCTGTTAAAACCAGCAGCAGGGAGGCCAGTGGACTGCCCATAGCAGAGTGATCTTTTTTTTTTCTCCTCCTTTTTCCTTCTTTTCCCTCTGTGAGAGATCTGCAACCCTTTCCCTCTCCTATGGAGGGAGGCCTGGTAGGAAAAGCGGGTGCAGGATCAGAAGATGATGATGGAAGTGGGCTGATTTTTGCAGCAGCTTTCTCATCAGTCCTGCCTGGATTCTCCCTCTCGTAGTACCTTCTGCCTTTGTAGAATCACAGAATTGTCCAGGTTGGAAGAGACCTTTCAGATCATCAGTCCAACCATCAACCCAACCCTGCCAAACCCACCACTGACCCATGTCCCTCAGCACCACGTCTGCCCGGCTTTTAAATCCCTCCAGGGATGGGGACTCCACCACTGCCCTGGGCAGCCTCTGCCAAGGCTTCACAATGCTTTGGGTGAAAAAATTGTTCCCAATCTCCATCCTAAACCTCCCCTGGGGCAACTTGATGCCATTTCCTGCCTATAAGCACAGACCAGCAGTGCTCCAGCCCCGCATCAGCTGGAATGGCTCCTGGGAAAACACCTCTGGCAAGCAAGATGACTTCTTCTGCGGACAGCTCATCTGAATGACTTGCTACAGTTTGGAGGAAAAAAATCAGCTGCAGAAAGCACCACAATTTGTTCTGCGGGATGGAGCCCAGGGAGTGCCTGCTTTTAAAACATGTCCCCCAGAGAGGCACGTACAAACACGGGGTGCTTGCTCATCTGTCAGGAAATTAATGCAATTCAAAGCTAAATTTTCTTGTACACTGAAAATGGGAGGATGCAGATTTCATAGAAGCATAGAATCATAGAATGGTTTGGGTTAGAAGGGACCTTAGAGATCATCGAGTTCCAACCCCCCTGCCCTGGGCAGGGACACCTCCCACTACAGCAGGTGGCTCAAAGCCCCATCCAGCCTGGCCTTGAACCCCTCCAGGGATGGGGCAGACACAGCTTCTCGGGGCAACCTGTTCCAGTGTCTCACCACCCTCACTGTGAAGAATTCCTTTCTGGTGTCTAACCTAAATCTCCCCTATTTCAATTTAAAACTGTTGCCCCTTGTCCTGTCACTGCACTTCCTGACCAAGAGTCCCTCCCCAGCTCTCCTGTAGCTCCTTCAGATATTGGAAGGCTGTTATGAGGTCTCCCTGGAGCCTTCTCTTCTCCAGGCTGAACAACCCCAGCTCTCTCAGCCTGTTCTCACAGGGGAGGAGCTTCATCCCTCTGATCATCCTCTTAGCCTTTCGCTGGACCCATTCCAACAGGTCCATGTCCTTCCTTTGCTGATTTGTCATCCCCTCTCAGCCCGTGCCCACCAGAGAAGCTCCCCGGACCAGGAGATGGAGAGCATGGACTCTCTGTGCCCAGCCTGCCACCACCTCACTGCGAGGGAACGGGGACACCACTGGGATCTTCTGGTGTGATGGACCAAGGGCTGGGAGCTCCTTCATGATTTATGGAAGGCGAACAGACAAAACACAACTTCTGAATTCCCAGAAAGGCCGGGAATTGTAAACGCTAATGACACTGAGATAATGGAGCAGAAAGAAACGGTGGGGAAGGAGTCAATATTTAATAAAGCTTATATCTGAGTGCGAAGCAGCACTTTCCAAACTGGGATGAAGACAGAGCCAGAGATGGAGACGGATGTGTCCCTCAGCCTTAAACTGGCTGGAAAAACAGCTTCTCTAGGACAGAAGCATTAGACTCATACATATTTATTTATTTTTATTTATTTATATATTTACATATATCAGAATCATACATAAACATATTTTCTAACCTTTTGTGGGCTGTTGTTATTCATAGCAAAGAGATTTTTCTCTCTTTCTTTCTTTCCTTTTTTTTTTTTTTTTACTTTCTATTTATTTTCTTTATTTCTCCTCTCCGGAGGAGTTACCGGTGTGTGGAATGGAGGGGATGGAGCTTGGTCGGCTCCTCGGCCCAACGGCAGCCCCGGGACAATGCCAGCCATTGTGCCCGTGGCAGGAGGTGTGCTTCCACCCAGCCTTCCCATGCCCCACAACCCCCACACGGTGGGTGTGCTCTTCCCACCAAAGGCTCTTGACAAAGAACTCCCGAGGATGGTTAGGCAAGAGGAATACAATCAATTTAATTTTTTCAGCTGATAGAAGCTGTTTAGAGGCCTTAAATGGGTTTCCATAACTCATGAGAAAAATATGGATTTCAATTTATGGGGCTGATTAATAACATTTGTCTCCCAGCGAGGCGGGGGGAAAGGGGGGAATTTGCCGTAGCGGGAGCTGTGCAGTCACTTTTTTGTGGAAATACCTTTTGCAGCCCTGGCGTTATGAAGCAGGTTTTTCTGATCTCACCAGCTCTCTCTATCGATGTCCCGCCGCGGCCAGAGCTCCCAGCAGCGCTGAGCTCCCCTGGCTGGGGCTCGCTGGGCATGGCCCCCACCTCAGCCCCCTCCAGAGAGGGTCTCCAGAGAAGGAGACTCCACCACCTCCCTGGGCAGCCTCTTCCAGGGCTCTGCCACCCTCACAGGAAAGAAGTTCCTCCTCATGTTGAGATGGAATTTCCCGTGTCCCAGTTTGTGCCCGTTGCCCCTTGTCCTGTCCCCGGGCACCACTGGGAAGAGTCTGGCCCCATCCTCTTGCCCCCACCCTTTAGCTCTTGCTCAGCATCGATGAGATCCCCTCTCAGTCTGCTCTTCTCCAGCTGAACAGCCCCAGGTCCCTCAGCCTTTCCTCAGCACAGAGATGCTCCAGTCCCTTCATCATCTTCTACTGGACTCTCTCCAGCAGTTCCCTGTCCTTCTTGAACTGGGGAGGCCAGAACTGGTCCCACTGTTCCAGATGGGGCCTCCCCAGGACAGAGCAGAGGGGGAGGGCGACCTCCCTCCACCTGCTGACCATGCTTTTCTTAATGCCCCCCAGGATGCCATAGGCCTTCTTGGCCACCAGGGCACACTGCTGGCCTGTGGGCAACTTGTCCATCAGGACTCCGAGGTCTCTCTCTGCAGAGCTGCTCTCCAGCAGGTCAGCCCCAAACCTGTACCAGTGTTGGGATCTCATCCTTGACCCTCCCCACCTCAGGCTGATGAGAAGAAGGCAGCAGCACCCAGTGGCAGGACAAGAGGTAAAGAGCACTACCTTGAATATAAGAAGTTCCACCTAAACATAAGGAAGAACTTCTTTGCTGTGAGGGTGGTAGAGCCCTGGCAGAGGCTGCCCAGGGAGGTGGTGGAGTCTCCTTCTCTGGAGACATTCAAATTCCCCTGGACACGTTCCTGTGGGACCTGCTCTGGTGGGGGGTTGGACCAGATGATCTTCAGAGGTCCCTTCAACCCCAGAGCATTCTGTGATGCCGTGATTCTGTGTGTGTGGCTGCTGTCTATTTTTTAAGACCTGTGCCTGTGTGTGCGTGCAGCTGGGATCCGCAGCCCTTTTAACGTTTTAACGGAAAGGAAGCTGTTGCTAGTGAAAATATTTACAGCTGGATAACAGCGGCTGCATCCTTTCGGCTGGTGCTCGAACGCTGGCGCTGCAAATCATATCCTTCAGCTGCAAAACCAGGCCAAGCTCGTAATTATCCTTTGGGAGGGGACACGGCGATTGAGTGTGACCAGTGGCCGTGCAAAGCGCTGGGACGTGTGTCAGAGAAAATGCTTATGCAGGAGGATTTTGAGCAGCGTCCCGAAAATGGGCTGCGAGGACATTATCTAAAAGCCATTTAACAGAGCTCTTTTCCCTACGTGACTGCTCTCCGATTCCTGCCGACTCAGCTCCTCTTTGTTTGGCTTCTCCTTGCGAGCTGGAAGAGAGATGCTGCTGAGCGCGGCCGGGTGGGTGACCTCGGTCCCCATGCCAAAGGGATGACCGAAACCAACACAGAAAACACAATCCATTGTCTCCTCCCTGAAATGCCAGCTTTGTTCCACGTGGCGCTGCTGTGGCTTATTGGTATAACCCTTTCGATTCTGCACCCACATTCACAGAATGACAGAATGCTATGGGGTTGGAAGGGACCTCTGGAGATCATCTAGTCCAACCCCCTGCCAGAGCAGGGCCACCCAGAGCAGTTGGACATGAACATGTCCAGGCGGGATTTGAACGTCTCCAGAGAAGGAGACTCCACCACCTCTCTGGGCAGCCTCTGCCAGGGCTCTGCCACCCTCAAAGTCAAGAAGTTCTTCCTCATGTTTAGGTGGAGCTTCTTATGTTCAAGTTTGTGCCTGTTTCCTCTTGTCCTGTCCCTGGGCACCACTGAAAAAAGCCTGGCCCCATCCTCCTGACACCCTCCCTTGAAGTATTTATAGGTGTTGATCAGATCCCCCCTCAGCCTTCTCTTCTCCAGCTAAAAAGGCCCAAGTCCCTCAGCCTCTCCTTGTAAGAGAGATGCTCCAGGCCCCTCATCATCTTTGTAACCTCTGCTTTCCCCTCTCCAGCAGCTCCCTGTCTTTCTTGAACTGGACCCAGTTCTGGGGCCTCACCAGGGCAGAGCAGAGGGGACCTCCCTCCACCTGCTGGTCACACTCTTCTTGATGGCCCCTAGGATGCCATTGGCCTTCTTGGCCACAACATTGCTGGCTCATGGTTAATTCAAACGCTGTGGTCCCTGCCCTATCATTAGTTTAGATTTTATTTTTTTAAACTGGGCTATTAGATTGGGGTATTTTGGCCAGTGTCTCAGTGGCATGTCAATTACCACGGTGCCCAGGACACTCTTCTCCCTCTCCTCGGGGAGCTCAGTTCCAGCAAAATACTCGGGGCTGGGAATCCCACACAAGACTGTGGGTTCATGCAATTAAACCCTGGAGAAGAGCTAAAGTCCAGCTGGGCCTTCCTTCTTTCCTCGTGCCCAACCTGGCCCAAAAACAGCCAGCTGAGGGAAAGTCCTCAAAATCATCATTTACCAGCAAACAAGCTCTATTATTACTATTTGTAACTCAATTAACCCAGAATTAAGAGGAAGGTGTCTGTTATCAGCCAGCCACAGGATTGGTAAAGCACTTGAAAGCACTTTTGGGGAGAAAATTGCCCTTTCTTCGCCCAGCCAGCCCCTGTGGGCTCGTTCTTGTGGGTCTCTGCAGCCAATGTAGGCAGCAGACCTGGACCCCTTCCCCACCGGTGCTGAAGCTCTCTCTCCTCTGGGCAGAGAGGTAGGATTCCATCAAAAACTGCATCCAGGGGCTGGTTTTAGAAGGAGCAGGATGTGACTGGGGTGTGCAGTCCATACAGGGATGTCTTCTGCCAGAGCCCAGGGCCAGACGCTCTATGTTTGCAGGTCAGGGAGGACCCTCCTTGGTACCCTCATGAGTACATGTCCTTCCCAGTGCCCACAGAAGCCATCTGTGAAAGCTCTGGGTTTGTGCTAATCATCTGTGGTTCCCCGCCTGGTTGGACGCTCTTCCAGCTCCATCACTGGATGCACAAAAGTACCTCCTGCAGTCAGATGCCACCCATAGGGATGGAGCTGTGGACCTCACTTGAATTCACATGAAATCCCTTTCTTGCTTCTCTGTGAAGCTGGGAAACGTGGCTGTTGGTTTGCTGTTGGATTTTCCGAGTGCTTTAACACGCCCCTGGCAAGATTGCTACGGGGTCCCAGAGAGAGCACATTTACAGCAGCTTTTAAATGAGCATTTCCAAGAGGAAATGGGCACAAACTTGAGTATAAGAAGTTCCACCTAAACATGAGGAGGAACTTCTTTGCTGTGAGGGTGGCAAGTCCCTCAAGGGGCTCCAGGAAAGCTGGGGAGGGAC
>BJBW01011660.1:0-18258 GCA_004320125.1 Scolopax mira
TACTTCCTCCTGGATTACAGGGCAGTTGTTCTGTTCTCCATTCTTATCCTTCAACCCAAGAAGCTGAATACCCTGGGGGGAGCTGGTCTGACAATTAAAGACAGAGGCAAAGAAGGCATTAAGTATCTCAGCCTTCTCCTCATCCTTGGTTGCAAGGTTTCCCCCCGCATCCAGTAAGGGATGGACATTCTCTGTGACTCTCTTTTTGTTGATGTATTTATAGAAACTTTTTTTTATATTAGTCGCCAGGTTGAGTGCCAGTTGGGCTTTTGCCTTCCTGATTTTTTCTCTGTATGACCTAACAAGATCTCTGTATCCAAACTGCTGACCAGCAGGTGACATCCTGTTAAGCCATTTGCATTAGTAAATTAAATTACAATTGACCCTGCCAGTGTTTCCTTTTTATTCATACCACCATTATGGAAAACAACAGCAAAGAAATCTTTCTGCTCCCTTGACAGACCTGGTTTGGAGCCCCTTTAATGGGTAAAAGTATAATTCCTATTTCCATGCGCACTTGGGATACTTCAATGAATGTATCACCTAAAGCCCACCACTGCAGATTTCAGCTGTGTTTGAGGAATAGGATGAAAAGTCTGGAACACAATTCTCAGAAATTCTGATTTTTGTATTTTAAGTTATTTGGAAAACAAATTATTTCATACCACGAGTCTATAACAGTCACTGATTCAGGGACCTTATATGTAAATATTGCATAAATATAGGAAAACTAAATTTTCTTGGGGTCTTGCCCTACATTTGTAATGCAACAAACTCAGAGTTACGCCTTTCATTAGGTTTTAGGATATAACCACCCTGATATGTAAAAAAATCCTTCTATTCTATTCCATTCCATTGCATTCCATTCCATTCTATTCTATTCTATTCTAGTTTTTTTCTCATTATAATATGTTGGTAACGGTAGCAAAATTATTAACCCAGTACTTATATCCACAGAATGAAATTGCTAACATGCATAGAAGAAATATTGAGGTTAATATTTAATAAAAGAAAAGCACAGTCCATTCTTGATATATTCCTGTTATCCTGCAGTGTTAGAGACATAATGGGTGAGAGGTACTCCAATAGGAGTTGGTGTTTCATTATAAGGAAGATCACTTAAAATACCAGTTCAACCCTAGAAGCATTTGTCATATGATTATATGCACTGTGATGTCCAGTCTGCACCCAACACTTAAGAAATGCATCTTTTAATGTGCCAATAATGATGCTATTACTGTTATGTGTGACAGATCAAGCAAGCACCACCTACTGACTGACTGGGCAAAAAAATTGCAGCTGTCAGTGCTCACCTCACTTGTTTTTTTTCAGATTATTTTCACCAAGAATATCTGTTGCAAGAGAAAATGAGCTCATTATCTAGTTAGCTATGAGGTTTGAGAGCAGAAAAAAAATCTGTATACTGAAGACATGCAATGTCCACAAGAGAGGCTAACAATTTCCTAAATAAAGTGCCAAAAGGTGGAAAGGGCGCAACTACTCTTGTTGGGCTGACCTTTGCAGAACAACCAGAAGAAAGCTCCAGGTCATTGCTAGTAAACCTCAACACTTGGACTATACATCTCATCCCCAAGATATCTCAGCACAGGCTGCTCACCCCGTAGTTGCATATTAATTCATTATGGATAATTTAAAGTGAAAGTCTGGAAAAACATTGCCACTTTTATCATCCTTTGCAAAGATCTATACAGATATTTTTTCATCTATTATCCTCTGGCTGAAGACTACAAGGTCTCTTGAAATAGATATTTTTGCATATTACATATTATTGCTAAGTTTTACTTGACTGATTTGTCTGCAATATAGATGTGCAAGTACACACACACACACACACACGAATATATAATATGCATGTTATAAAAATATGCCTGTAACACAAAATAACCTTTCCCTATTCTTGATTTGGTTGAAAACATACATCCTGCTGTCCTTTTCTGAACATTTTCCACTGTGTACATAATTGTCTACTTTCATCAGGTTGGATTTTAAATATGGAATCAATTGGAACATACATGAATCCCCCTTAAGGCAATTCCATTTAAGGACTCTGCATTGGCCATGTAGAAATATTTCTCCTGAGACTTTAAAAGACTTTGACTGCTCTGAAAATAATTTCTGAAAATAATTCCACCTACTCAGGAAGAGAAGGAGGACTAATTTCAGACTCCAGGTCTATGGCCAGCTAGAGCTATAAATACACCTTTTGGTATGGTCCAATTTATAGGCACGAATAACCCACACTCTTAAGGATGGAGGTCTCAAGCAGAGTGTAAGGAGGAAAAAGTTCTCTTTCCTGCAGAGAAATTCTGCAGACATTTACTTTCATTGCTGTAATTTTTAAGGCAGTGCTGCTCCACCTCCTGTCAACGACCCCTATCTTCTGAACAGATCATGTATCTATGTGCTCGTACATTCTCTAGCCCATAGAAATGAGAAATTTAAAATATTGACATTTTCTACTTCTGCTCAAAATGTGCTGGGTCCAAAATCAGAAACATTTCAAGATACAGATGGTAGATGAGCACAGGATAGTAAAAATAACAACAGCAAGACTGACTGAATGTCTTTATAGGGTTCTCATTTCCTATTATCACTCAGATTATTGACAGACTTCTACCTAGGAGATTGCTCCAAAGGTGCAACTTTGACAAAAGTCTGATGATACTACTGTCGTTGTCTTGATTTGCATAAAATAACATTTAAGAGTTTGGGAAGTCTACAGGTATCCAAAAAATATTGCAATTGACTTGCTTCTAAATATTCATGTTGCATGTCTAATTTACATATGCAAACCTCACTAAAGAAGTGGCAAAGTACAAGTCCCTGCAGAACATTCTGGGCCCCACACTACAGAAGGGACATTGAGGTGCTGGAGCAGGTCCAGAGAAGGGCAACAAAGATGGTGAAGGGTCTGGAGCACAAGACTTATAAGGAGCAGCTGAGGGAATTAGAGTTTTTTAGTCTGGAGAAAAGGAGGTTGAAGGGAGACTTCCTCGCTTTCTACCTGAAAGGAGAGTGTAAAGAGGTGAGGGTCAGTCTTTTCTCCCAAGTAACAAGCAACAGGACAAGAGGAAATGGCCTCAGGTTGCACCAATAGAGGTTCAGATTGGATATTAGGAATATTTTCTTCACTGAAAGTGTTGTCAAGCATTGGAACAGTCTGGCCAGGGAAGTGGTTGAGTCTCCATCGATGGAGGTATTTAAAAGACGGGTAAAGGTAGTGCTGAGGGACATAATTTAGTGCTGACTTGGCAGTTCTAGGTCAATGGCTAGACTTGATGATCTGAAAGGTCTCTTCCAACCAAACTGATTCTATGATTCTATGATCATGTTGTCTGGATTAAACTACTGTTACGTCTCTTGCTTCAGCAACTCTGTCTAATTTAAAACCACAACTGAAAATACTCTTCATCCATATTTACCTTTCTACTCAATTGCCCCTACTCCCTCTTCTTTATCATTTAATTCTTATGGCTTTTTTATTTTAATATGTAAAGCATCTCAGGAAATAGTGTGCAACAAAGATTATCAACAAGATTGTTTTGGGTTACACCTATATGAGTGCAGTTCTTTTTACAAATATTGCACACTCATTTTGAAACTCCCATTCTGTAATTACCGCTGTACACAAACACTTCATAAACAGTCTTCAGGGGCTGAATAATTACAAAACATTGACGGATTACTGTAGAATAACCAGACTGTAAAGGCTAATGATACTGCTAAGAGAAATACTTAGAACCTTTACAACATAAAAATTAAGTGAGCAGGCACATTTTCAGCTGCATCATTTCCATCATTGTCTCTTCTCTCTTGACAGAGCCTCTAAAAGGTACAAATATCGCTCACACTGGTTCAGATTTCTTGGTAAGTCTCAGTTACATCAGCAGTCTTAGTGTCATTTTAGAGACTCGCAGAAGCTCAGACATTTATCTCTTTTCCTGTCTTCTGATGCTACTTCCATTTATTTACTATTGACTCTGAGGAATTTACAAATCTATTTAATCTATTTGCTAAAAAGAAGAAAATAATGATAATGCTAGTCACCCACCAGAAATCAACAGTAAGTCATTTTTTCTAGATGTACTGAAATGCTGCCTCATGCTTTTTTATGTTGGCGTTATCCTATATACCAGGCATCAGGTTTTTATTTCCTGGAGAGGCAGGAAATCAAATTCAGTGTCTGGCATGGAAGAGATTACATGGTTTATGGGGACCTATTGCTTTGTAAGAACAATCCAAGAGCTGTGACAGCTTCTAAATGATAACGTATATATGGCCAAATCCTAATATAAATCCATGGGTTCAAACCAAGAAAAACTATTTATTCCATAAATACTGCTTTTCTTAAATATAAATTACATTTCATATTTAAATTATGGAAAATTCTTCTGTGGGTTCTGCTCAGCGTTTTTGAAAGCATTTGCCTTTTATTGAGACTCAGGGCGGGCTTGATTTTCACAGATGGAAATGTATAGTTGCAAACACCTGACGAGATTAGATTACATTAATTACAATTACAACTACATAGACCGCCAGGGAGACAAGACAACAAAAACCTCTTCTTCCCAAAAAGTTGCATGTGCATCTTTAGGTTTTATTTACAAGAAAGGTTAGAGTTCAGTACACATATAAACCATTACAGAATGGGGAGAAACCAGTAATATAGATCTGGCCATGTACACAGTGCAGGCTGGATGCTAAAGAAAGGCAGAAAGCCTCTAGGGAAGGCCTGACTTCTCCTCCCTCTTCCATGCACAGCTCCTGCCCTAGTCACTTTGGTGACCTGATCTAGACTCTGTGGTTATACCGTCTCAAAAAGTTTGAAGAACCAATTGCCACAAGCACTTGTCTGTGCATTTTGTTGATGTGTAGGTTTGTGAAATTATCTAGGAAAAGGTTTCTGGAAGAGTAAGTACTTTAGTTTGAGCTGTGGGGTGACAGTCAAGGTTAGTATCACTAATGAATGTAGGAGGAAACACCTCCTCCAAATACAGACTCACCTTTCTTTCCTGTCCTTCTATACTACTTCTCTTTCTTCTACGTGCTTAAATCACCATAAGTTTCTATAAGGAAGACTAAGCCCATTGCTCCTAGTTGTGTATTCACTATTAAGAAAAATAATTGGTCAGTCTTCTCTTTCTTGTTTTTTTTTACACATTCCTAGATAATCTTCATGCTTCTCCTTTGTATTTTCCTCAAGTGAATAAGGCTACATCTATAATCATCCCTCTTAGCTTCACTTTTCAAATTTATTTTCTTTTATCTAATTGTTTTCTAACTTATTCTCTACTTCCTCACCCTTTTCTTTCTCCTTTATAGCATACAGACTGAAGTCAGTGATAAAGTTGCTGCGACTTCAGCAGTTCAGGATCAAGACATAGTTCCCAATACTCAGCAGAGTAATTTAAAATAAAATTTGCCATTGATGGTTGCATCATAGGTAATTTGTTTTTAATACACAATGTCTAACACGTCCCTGAAAACAGAGGGCTCAGCAATGCAAATGTGTGGTTTGTGCACACATTTCTCTTTAATTTAAGATGTAATTTACCTTTGTTAAAAAACATGTAATAGCAATTCAACTTTTAAACATGATCAATTCTCTTTCTAAAGCAAACAGTAGGACATTTCTATAACTAGATTTTATATTTTGGAAGCAAACAATGTCATATTATAGCACCTGGAGAGCAGACAAAGGAAAATTACAAACCATCAGGCTTGTATTTCAGGTATAATTAAAAAAAGCAACAAACAAATACTATTAGCCAGACAAAACAGTACTGAAAACAGTTCTATACAAAATATTCTATTATTTTAAGGAGGTCACACTTATTATTGCATTTAATTTCAATGCTTAATTTATGGACATTTTATATGCAACCTACAGAATAAATGCATCTCCATGTTATTTCATAGGCTTATTTAAATCATTTATTAGGATAGCATTTTCAAAGCTATCTGTTCCACACACATGTATAACCTTTATAAATCCTGCAACAAACTGCACAGCCAGAGCTATGTCTAGAGCTCATCAACACCAAAACCGAACTCCCCACCTAAAATAAGCAAGAAGAAATCTGTACAATCATGAAGTAACATGACAAAACCAGACTTAACTTTTGTTTGCTTTTTAAAGTCCCCAACATAATGGCTGTCCTAAGGGAGCAGACAGCACTTTACTACCCATGCAAGTCTACTGATTTCAAACAAAAGGGAAATTTGAACTCAGGATGCACAAAGACAACTCAAATTACCCCATCTGTCCAGACAGGATGTTGGACCATGGGTCAGAATAGATTACACACAGATTCAGACAAATACTTGGATGTTGTTCATTGGTTTGTTTGTTTAATATTGTTGCATGATTGAAATACAGGTTCATTCCCTACTCCTAAGGTACCGAGACAATAAAAGCCATCTACTATATTAATTAATGCTGTGACTGGAGAATTACCATCAATTCTCTCCCCAAAGAGTATGGGTGTGTTTGCCAAAACTTTTTTTGCCACTAATAATTTAAACAGATTAAATATATGAATATAAACTTGCATTTCTATGATTTACTCTTCACTAATCACTTGTAGGGAAATTTGCACAGATTATGTAATATAAATCGAAGAAGTTTGTAAAAAGTGTTTACGGATATGCAGAGAGCACCTGGTATTAACAATAACAGATTCCTCAAATAAAATCATATCAGTTGGTTTCAGGCGCTGTAAGACCTTGCGCTTGGTCTGAACATTTTCTTAAGGTGAGATTTAAATTAATTTCCCCCTGGTTTTACCTTTTTTGTTTAAATCCCATTTAGACTTGATCATTATTTATAGTAATGTTAAAATAGGCCTCACAATTGTTTTTATAAGTAGATGGAAAAGAGAAACAAATTCAGACCATTCAGCTGTAGATTCAAATTCCCTAGCCATAATCTACCTTGATATGGTTGGTGTAATGTACATGCAGAAACACCTATAATATGGGCAAATGTATTATTACATTACTAGATATGATTCCTTCTGAGCATCCATAACATTCATTACAAATTATGCTCATACTGCATACCTCATTCAGAAATCTCCGAGATGGGTTAAGAACTATTCCTTCTATTCACAGAACTGCTATATAAAGACACAGAGAGATGAAATGAGCTGCCCCAGTGTTATTCATTATCTGAGTAGCTAGAAATAGTCTGAAGCCTGTGGCAGAAATAAAAAGAGAATTTTTGCTTCTTGATGAGCAGGTTTTGCACCAGACCTGAAAGGACAGACTTCAACAGAAATTTCCCAGACATGATGAGAAGGAGGGGAAAGGAAGGCGGTAAAAGTTACTTTGTTGATGGGTTAAGTCTCCAATCTAATTTAGAATACATTGCCATTTCTTGCAGTGGAATATTTCTGAAAGATTGTAGTGGACTGGCTGAATTTTTTTACAGGGAACATGTCCTACAGCAGCAGGACAAGGCAGGCTCTAATGCATTGGGGAACTCAGCATGACACATAAGCCAATTAAAATCACATCACATATTCCACTTACTCAAGCCATGAGCACACAGCTGTAATAAATCTAATTACAATGTAATGATGTAACAGGCAAAAGCTATTGTTTATATAGAAGACCAGAGTCTCAGAGTTCTCTTTTTCTTTTTTTTTTTTTTTTAAATTTTCTCAGTTTCACTTAGGCAACTGTCATTTTGATAGCTTTGTTAATAAAACAGAATCTGAGTATTTCACACAGTCTCTTCTCACACTATTTTTTTTTTTTTTGTGAAAGCAAAAATATTACAGGAATAAAAGAATCTTTTAATTGGCAAGAGAGCTCATGCATCTCTTTGGTATGCTCTCCTAAAAGCAGGTTAGTCTTTTAAAAGTCAAATGATGGTCCTTCAAATGAAACTTCCAATGATGTACATCAAATTTCCCACAAAGGACAAAGTTAGCACTGGGACACAGCACTCATATTAATATTCAGAGAAAACAGTATTTTAATCTCCTTTGTGACTTTTTTTCAAGAACACCAGAAATTGAATAAAATTTTAGTATTGTCTCTTGAAGTTTCATTCAGGGTACAAAGAGTACAAAATGAGTTAAAACGGGGAAGTAACAAGATTTGTCTTCTCCAGTTTAAAAAACAGGTGGTACCGAGTTACAACTCTTCTCAATATTTCTATTTCTCTGCTATCTAAGGAAATATTATTAGATAAATAACATGAAGAAACTGTAAGTGAGGATTCTACAGTTCAGAAATGTGTGAATGGCAATTTGTTTTACAGACAGGCAACTGAATAAAATATAAAAAGGATTTAAGCTGCTGTTTAAACAGTTATTTAAAAAACCCACAAACAACCACAAAACCAAACTGTCACCAGTCTCACCTTTCTTACATGCTTCCATAACATCTAAGGAAAAATGTTGATAAGATAAGAATAGTTTGTTTTGTTGTGTTGTAGTTGCTTTTTTTGGCTAAGAGATATTAAGTAGTCCTGATCTCATCAAATAGTTAGTTAACCCAAGTTAGATTTAAGTAAAGAGACAAACCTTTTAGAAAGAAATGATTTTTTTTTAAAAAAAGCAATTCTCTAGAGTACTTTAACAGGAAAACGAAGAGAGTCTTAATTACTACAGTGGAAGATTCTTCAACTGGAAAGACAGCTTCATTAAAATCAAAGTGCATTGTCAGAACATGTCAATTTAAAAAGTTGTAACAAATGTGCAGAAACGAGGCATTAGGATTTTACTGTTTCATCCTTATTATTCACTTTGATTTATGCATTATAATATTATTTTTTATATTTAATACCGCATATTCACTATTGAAATATTCCTAAAGAAGGCCCGGAAAAACATCAACTTTGACTTTTCAGTCCATCTGATATGAAGGAAAATCTCAAAAACCTTATGTGTATATGTGAAAACTTCCTTGACTTTCTGTAAAAGATAGTACTAGCAAACAATTAGCTTTCATTTAAGTTTTCTTCTTCAAATGATACATGATTTTGCAAAATCATGATCCATTGATTTGTTTAATTTATTTAACTGAACACCGAATCACCTGCAGATTGCTACCACCAGATGGGATGCTGCTTTGTTTGATGCTTGCACAAATTTTGTTTTGGGCCACTGCTTTGAGTCCAGCTGGACTTTGAGGACTGCTCAGGCTTCCTAAAGAATTTTCAGTGCATTGCTGGAGAACCTCAAAGAAGCCAGCAACAAAATATATGAAAACATAGACTAAATGTGTCCTAGAAGTCCTAGAAGGAAGCTTTCTGTTGTCTGAATATATTAACTACTGCTTCTTTCTTTAAAAATTAATAAGGTGCTAAGCATTGCTTTGGGAGAACTTTGGCATATCTTAGGCCAGATATCTGAAGCAAATCTCACAATTTACATACATGACTTTACTCAGGAGAACATCTTCCTTATTCTTCAAAACATTGTCCTTCATGCATAATGTTGCGTTGTGCCCTTCTATCAGTCTATAGAGCACATAACACTCGCTTTATTATAATAAACACACTCTAATCTTTCTGTGTCTTCCTCTCCAGGGCTATTTTTCTGCATTGTCATCCATCATTGGATACTTGCTTTGATATGCCTAAGATTAATGAGGCATTTATATTCAGTTTAGATGCTGTGGAAGTTAACATTGCTTCTTCTGTTATGGAACACAAATAAGCTAATTAGTGACCTTCAGATTTTGGATTAAAAATTATATTTTTCCTTTTGTAACTGAAAATATAACAGAGCACAGAGAGCCACAAACAAAAATATTTAAAGATAAATTGACATGTAACAAACCTGTAGCACATTTCTCTGGGAGGAAGGAAAGAAAGGATGGGAAGCAGAGAAAGGAAGAACAGAGAGTCAGAATTATGATTACAGCTGTGCAAAAAAATCGACTTTTTATAGCTGAATTGGAAATATATATGTAAAAAATGCTTTTTTAATATTGTGTGGATTAAACACTTACTGTTAATCAAAGTGAAATATGTCATTTTGCTTTCCAGGCTGATAATGAGTTTTTAAAAAATCCCTGATTAAAGTCTGGTGTTTTTTCCAAATATAAGCATTATTTTGAAACAGAATCCCCCCGGTATTTCAGTGGATATTTTTGCATTTTGTTGCTTTCTAGGCTAAAAGCATGCCATATATATGGTTCCAGTTTCAAAGTAAAATGAATGTTTCTATTCATAACTAAGCTGTTGTGAAAGACTGAAGGACCTGGGTCTTTTTAGTCTACAGAAGAGAAGACTGAAGGGGGATCTGATCAACACCTATAAATACTTAAACGGTGGGTGTCAAGAGGATAGATGGCCCAGTCTTTTTTCAGTGGTGCCCAGTGACAGCACAAGAGGAAATGGGCACAAACTTCAATGTAAGAAGTTCCACTGAAACATGAGGAGGAACTTCTTTACTTTTTAAGGGTGGCAGAGCACTGGAACAGGCTGCTCAGAGGGATGGTGGAGTCTCCTCTGGAGACATTCAAAATCCACCTGGATATGTTCCTGTGCAACCTGCTCTAGGAAGACCTCCTTTGGCAGGGGGGTTGGCCTAGATGATCTCCAGAGGTCCCTTCCAACCCCATGTGATTCTGTGATTCATAGGACAAATAAACAAACAAACAAAAACAAAAAAAAAAAAAAGAAAAAGTGAAAGAGAAAAAGAGAAAGAAAGAGAAAGACAAAAAGGAAAGAAAGAAGGAAAGAAAAAGAAGAAATGAAAGCAAAAGAATAAGAAGAGGAAAAGGGAAGAAAGGAAGTCAGGAAGGAAGGAAGAAATAAAAAAGGGAAAAGGAAAAAGAAAGAAAAAGTTGTTCTCACCTCTTTTTGTGTTCACTGTAGCTTTGTTCTCTGTGCTTGCTAGAATTTGTTAGAACTGCCAATGCCTGCAAAATCCAAAGCAGCTTTGGAAGAGACAGTAAAGAATGTGTTTTCTTTTATATGCAGAATTGTCTATGAGTAAATTTGGTAAAGAGCTGTGGATTTAAAAAAGCCAATTATTGTGTGGTTTTTCACGTTCCATGATTATGCTGGCTCCATTTCCAAGGACAGCATTCTCTTAGTTTTAATGTTAGCATGTTTAAAAATTCTTTTTTTTTTTTTTTTTTTTCTATTTGTTTCTAACCAGGTATTTAAAAAAAAACCCCAAAAATGTTATGTTTTCTAAAGTCCCATTTGAAAGAAGCTTTGAATACAAGTTGATTGAAAGTTACACAGCTCCTATGTGCACTGCAGGGATGAATAATTTCATAATCAGCAAGCCAATGCATAAATCATTGAGTGTTACTGAGACTAACAGTTTAGGCTCAGGAATCTACCTTAGTTGTAGTGCTACTTTTGCCTGACTCAGCCAGGCTGAAAAACAGGAATCATAGCCTAAAATCTTCAAGGATTTGTGAAACTGTTTGCAAAAGGAAAATTACAGAAGACTACGGAACTTCTGATAGACCTGTTCCCTTCTTACAGTTTATTGTTTTACTTTATTTTGTGGGATGTTGGTTCTTTCATTAGGTTGCTCTGGGTGAGGTTGAGGGGGAGCAGGGCTGAAGTAGGGAAGTAGCCACATTTTTTGGGGAAAGTCTTTTGCTCAACCTGCAGGTCTGAGTAAATATGTGGTCAGGTCTTACTGCCATCTGAAAAAGTGTCATTCCAGCAGTCACTTCTGTTGTGAGTGAGTGGTCCCTCGGGGACCAGACCGCAAGCCAGGCAAGGATGCAGTTCTACTGCGGTAGAGTTAAAGCTCAACCAGGTGGTCCCAGGCACGACCAGTCCAGCCTGTCCAGAACCAGGGTACACAGCCCTTAAATTCTGCAAGCTTATGAGGTCTTGCTTCAAGGTTTTATCTAATAATCCAGAACTTCACCTAGATTTATCACCTTTATAAAGATTTATCACCTTTACATTAATTTCAGTACACGTAAATGTAAATTTAAGTAGGCTAGTATTACAGGAGACAGCTGGCGTCACCTATCTAATTTCTATCTTGTCAAGAGGCTTTTAACAGACTTTTTCCTGCAAGGAACAACATTGCTTCACTAATGGCATTTAAGTGACAAATTTGCTTAGTATATTTGTTATAATTAAAATGGGCAAAAAACAGTACACATGCAGCATAGGTTTAAAGGTACTTCAAGAGTGAATAGTCAAGAATCCAGGGCAGAGAGAGCAACTTTTCTGTTGGTGGTTTTTCCCCATATGAAGCTTTTAAAATGAAAGTAGGATGTAATACTTACAGAAGCTATAAGGTTCAAGCAAGAACCATTTTTTTAAAGTCTGGGGTTTGTGTAATGTGGTCAGTCACAACAGATGATTGAAATGTCCACTTCTAGCTTACAAATCAATGGAGTGTGGGTCTATCAACATTTGTAGCAAATGGACTTGAACACATGAGAAGATCCAACTGAGGATCCAACAAGTATGTGTGACAAGCCATACCACTGCCTGCCTGAAATTTCCTAAGTATCAGATATGCCAAAAGTTTCAACTATTATAAAACAAACAAACAAGCAAACACCCACTCTTGCCATTTTCCTATTGTTTCAAATTATTTTTTCTTTTACCATGGCAATGTTAAACACTTCTCTTATTTCTGTCCATGTTGAGGAAAAAGCAGGAGACAGATCCATTACAAGTTCCATCAACTGATTGAGCTACTCAGTTTTAAAATTGAGTTGATGTTACATGCCCACTTCTGTTACTTATTTCTGATATACAATCGTTTCTCCTTGAGTAACAAGGTTATAAACACTCCTGTGCAATTTTTCAGACAGGTTATGCGTTCATTATCTCAAGCAAAGGAGTGAGCTCATCTTAGAAATTAACAGCTTTCAGCTGAAAACTGCCAGGTCTTGAATGACATGCAGTAGCTGAACCCGTGTGTGTTCCCATCCTGCTGCGATGCAAAGAAAATGGGTTAGCTTAAGCCATCGTTGTTCTCAGTACTGATGAGTGACATCTATTTCTTCCTCACAGATGAGACTAGAATTCTCAATCATACCCTTGCATCATGATTAAATTCTAATATTAATGCATTTCATTCCCATGAATACGCTTTAAACTAACTTTAATATCCCTGTTCTCTTAATTATCACAGCAAAGTACAATCTCCTCTCTAGCTAGGACTGAGAATCATTTTCTGCTTAAAGGTCAAACATTCTAAGTAGTCTAAAATCTGCTATTAGATTCACTGTGGTGTTTGGAGAAGGGAGGAAGAAACAGAATTACTGATCTAGATGTGGCATAATTTCAGAAAGTCAAACTGAATGAATATACTCTAAGAACCATTGTTCTTATGCCTATCTTCAGTCTGACTTAGACAATAAAGAGTGAGTTTATAAAGGGAAGAAATATCAAAAGCGTTATTAAAAGAAGAGAGAGTTTTTCAGAACTGCTGCAGGAAATGCTCTCCTCACACCCCAAAAAATGCATACATGTATTTCCAGAAAAGCTGATTTCGAGTAACTGTTAGGAAACTAGGACCTTAAACCTCTGCTACATCCAGTCACACACAAAGTTTGAATATCGGTCCTGGCAGACGTCAGAGAAAGCCTGTGCATGTTGTTACCATTCACTTCAGTCAGGGGAGACAGAAGATAATCATGCTGGGAGGTGTAGAAAGAAAAGAGACCTACTCTATAGGTCTTAATTGAGTCGGTCATTTTGGATGTCAGAATAGCCAAATAAAACAGGGAAACTGGATATAGGAGAGTAAAATTAGATATATATTTCAGTATCTTTGTTTAGATGTATCTTTCCATATAATCAATCGTTAAAGAGCACTATGTGACCAAGCAAGCAAGTAGAAAGTATGAATCCTAATATAATATTCAGATGAATCTCTTCTCTCTCAAGAGCTATTACAAACAACCTGAACAATTATTTCAATTATCCCAGCTTGCTTTATTTTTTAAAGAGAGAAAATAATAGTTTTGTCTACATGAGCTGTAAATGGAATCTGAAGGTAAACAGAGAAATAAATAATGACTAAAGAGACTGATTAAGAACAAAATTTAAAACTCCATTGTAAGGCTAATCTTCTGTTCTGAACTGCTCACCAGTGGCTCTGAGGGAAGTTTAACTCTGCCAATGTATGATGTGGTTAAAATATTCACTTACATCCTTGATGGCAAATATGAATCCATACTCCCATGTTTTCCACACTGAAAGACTCACAAAGGTACATAGGCAAAATTTCCCACTTTATGAGCTTTCAAAATGCAGTTAGTAGTTCTGCAGAGTGACTAACTCTCACTACTTATTCTCAGGCACGGTCCTCTCTCTGAGAAGAATCAATACCCAAATGAGCCTATAAGGTGAGGAGTTGCACAGAGAAGCAAAAAACTTTAATTACCTGGGGATATCACACCACAAAACACTACTCTGCCTCTGACAATTCACAGCCTTTCTATTTGCCCTTTGGACTTTGAAATTAGCAAAGTATTCATGTTGTTATTTGAGTAGAATTAACAATCTATACTCATAATGTATAATTATGCATAGTAATGACCAACAGGATTCTTAAGTTACCCTGACTCACAGAACCTATGAATGTGGGGAAAAAAGTGTTATTTGGCATATTCTTTGACTTTAAATTTGGAGGAAATATATATTTGAGCATGGGTTTAGTGTGAAAAGATCCATTTAAAATAACAGAGTAATATCTATTATTTGCTGCAGTTCATGACAGGCTTTTTAGAATGATTAACGTGTATAGATTAGTGGGTTTGTTCAGCCCATCCTTTCAGATGAACTCAACTCTAAACTGCTTTTAATTGTTTTGTTGCTGACTGTAGACAGTTCCCCATTTTCAAATTATCCGTTTCTGTGTTTGGATCCTGGAGCAGGAACCAAAATCATTTGGGGCTTAACAGAAGAATCCAGGATGTGAAACTTGAAAACGGAAAAAAGTGTTATTACTATTTAATGTTTCGTTTTTACTGGATAACAACCTTTTGTTGAAATAAAGTTAGGGTAGTCTAACTCCCATAATAGATGAACATCAACTTCAGAGAGCAGCTAGAATAAAAGCATTGCTTCAGGAGGTGCTACCTGGGCATGGGCCAGCCTCCAAATTAATCTCTGGTGTAAATTTCAAGTAGCCCCATTGACTTCTGCTAACTCCACTGGAGTTCCTGCTGGAGTGAAACGAGAGTGAGGTCAGAATCTGGCAGCTCATTGTTGAAAGCTGTCCACGTCACACGCTGACTGCTTTCTAAAAGTAATCCTACCGTAACAAGATCACCTGTCTGTAGTCCAAAATACACATTGTCTGCCTACTGTAAGCTTTGTGATGGAAGTGCTTTGTAACTTCATACTTAAAATAACTTCATACTTAAAATTTGAAGTGTGGCTTAAAGGTGCTTTTGAACTTTTGTCTCCCAAAACAGTAATCCCAAATACACACTGCAACCTTCATTTCACTCTCCAGTTCCCAAACAACTAGGAACATGTTGCCAAGCCCTTTTTTTTATTTTTTTTTCCACACTGTATGTGATATCTCATTATTTTTTACTGTGAAGCGGCTTTACACCTTCACTCACAGCAATAGGGCATGCTGGTTCCAAAACATCTATTTGCTTTACAGATTCTCTGAAAGCCAAACTGACCTTAGTGTAAAACAATGTAGTTTAAAGAATGACTTAAGATCAATTAATTTGAAAGGACTATAGGGATTGTTCTGCTGGTTAGGGACTGACAGCTGCTCGATTTTGCCTTGTGCCAAACCCCTACAGGAGTCTTCTTTAAAATTGGTAACTAAGGGAAAGAAGTAGCAGAAGGGAAGGAAGCATAAAAAGACTTACACCTGACATTTCTACCCTACATCACAGATTCTTTTTTGCTGAAAATTTGCTATTGAGGGCAATCTCCAGGCCAGGGCTAGCCAGTGTGCCTAAGAAACAAAGTCAGAGCAAGTGTTAACATATCGCAAGAACTAGAGCCATTGTTAAATGCTCAATGTTTAATAGTACTATTAACTGAAAATAAGTGCTAAATACTGTCTCTGCACTCTTAGAAGTCATTTTTGTTTCTTGAAAAAACCCCACAATAGAAACATTGTCTGGTTTCTCCTCTGGAGCACTCCACAGAATGACACCATACAGACCACTCAGTGTGTGAATAACACTTTATAGTGTTTATTTCCTATTTCATCTGGTTCTCTGCCTTTAAGAGTGGAGATGCATGCATATAAACTTTTATCCTTTTGATATAAAGGGTTAAATTGAAACAAACAATGTTGAAACAAACAATTATTGTGTCTTACTGTTAGATATGGTCTGCATTTGATAGAAACCGATTCAGAGGGCAACACTTGTTTCCACAGCAGATATCCTAATCCACTTCTTCTGCTTATTCTGTTTTCCTGTAGGCTTTTATCAGTCTCCACTGTTTTCCAAGCATGTTTTCCACAGAAAATACAAATAAAAACCCACCAAGTCTGAATGGACTGCTGGAGAGGGAATGTGAACAAAGCTGTAGGCCACAAGTCTCAAATCTTACATAAAAGACACAACCAGGCTTTGTGGGGAGATATGCAGGACTTTTTCCAACACTGAAACATTCTGATAGTTATCCTAAAATATTAATTAAACAAGAGCCATGACAATGATAAAGGGATCTTAAAAGTAGCCAGTTTTTCTAGTACTGCAATATTATCTGCATGAGGATAACAGATGCATCTCTAAAGCCAGTGTGATGGCTCTTTCTGCACTTCACTGCACAGATTCTGCCCAGATCAAACTCAAATCCCTCTGGCATGGTTCCTGCCACCACAGCTGGATAGAAGCTGATAGAGGGACAATACTGGATACTGACTAAACAAGAAGTCTCCTATTACTCTGTAATTATCCATAAGTTCTTTTAATATTCTATAGGTGGACTGTTCAGTGAATATACTTTCACATGCATATATGTACACAGGTATAAAGCCTCTGAAAAGCTGCAGACATGCTAAATGGGAAATTTTGATTCCACACATCATACAAGGTTTGACGTTTTCCACTGTATCTTTGCATGAAAGGTAACAATTCCATACATATTCATTAATTTGGAAGCATCCAAAGTACATCTATTTAGAAATTGTGATTTCAATACAAATACTTTAACAGATTGTATTTTATGTATATATCCTTTTATGACATAAGGAACTACATTCAAATGTGGAAAAACTCTGCTCTGGGTAATTTGCATCCTTATGTCCTATTATAGATTTTCCTATTTGGATTTCCATCTGGTCTTCAATATCCTTCTAAGTTTATTACTTTAATGAGATCATCTTGGGTTTACATACCTATAATTTTATTACTATTTGGAATTAGCATTACCTGCTTACCTATCCGTAAACTCTTTAGTCTTATCTTCTCAGCATAACAATGAACAATGCTTGAGCAATGCTGCTACAGAATGAACAAAAAGACTAGAGGTGAAATAATCTTGTTCTGAAAAACTTCTGATTAGGAAAACAGAGTTCAAGTAAACTTTTTTCTTAAGTATTCATACCCTGTTCCTGAAAACACAATTTGTAGTTTAGGGCTTAAACCCAAAGATCCATGTCTGATGCACCTGCAATTTAATCTTTGTCCCCTGCTTGTAATATAACCTTGAGCAAGACAATGTGCTTGTGAATTCAGGAAACTGGGAAACTAAGAAACCCCTGTAGAGTTGTCAGAATGTCAGATGTGTTAACAGAACAGTTTGAACACTTAAGCATTATTATATAGCTACAATGCATAAGCATTGGTAGGAATAATTTAATGGTTCTGTTTTGTGAACTTGTAGAATGTTTGGGATAAAAACCTTGGCAAGGCATACAACAGACACACAATGTCTATCTGCATAACACAAGAGAGATGACTGAAAGAGTTGCCAAATCCAGTCCATTCTTCCTGTTGAGACATGTTCTAATTTTCAGAGAATCACAGAATTATCATGGTTGGAAGGGACTTCTGTGATCATCAAGTCCAACCACCAAAAAAACCCCCCAAAAAACCCCACCAAAAAAACCAGCCCATCACATCACACCCACCCACAAACCAATAATCTGAAGAGCCATGTCTACACGTTTCTTAAATACCTCCAGGGATGGTGACTCCACCACTTCCCTGGGCAGGCTGTTCCACTGCCTGACCATTCTCTCAGTGAATTCTTCCTAATATCTAATCTAAACCTCCCCCAGTGCAGCTTCATACCATTTCCTCTGGTCCTGGCGTTATTCCCTTGGGAGAAGAGGCCAACACCCACCTCTT
>BJBW01011663.1:0-18423 GCA_004320125.1 Scolopax mira
GGGCTCCCCTCCCTCATCCAGAGTCCCTCCCCACCTTTCCTGGAGCCCCCCTTCTTTAGGGACTGGAAGGGGCTCCAAGGTCTCCTCCAAGGAGCCTTCTCTTCTCCAGGCTGAACCCCCCCAACTCTCTCAGCCCCCCCTCCCAGCAGAGGGGCTCCAGCCCTCCCAGCATCTCCGGGGCCTCCTCTGGCCCCGCTCCAACAGCTCCATGTCCTTTGATGTTGGTGGCCCCAGAGCTGGAGGCAGCACTGGGGGGGTGATTGTTCCCCCGGAGAGGAGCAGAGGGGCACATTCCCCCTCCTCACCCTGCTGGCCACACCTAGGCTGCACTTTTGGACCGTTTTTTCATCTCTTCACACCAAACCCAGGCAGAGGCAAGTCATTGCAGGAGGAAAAGGACCAGCCCCGGGGCTGGGTGTGTTGGTGGGCTGAGTACTTCGTTCTGCTGCTGGGTCTCCCTTGTGTGGAAGCACAGCCCTGCCCAGCACCTTCTGCTGCTGTCTATCCCTTTTCCCAAAGGACCTCAGCTGGATGCTCATCAACCCTTTTTGCTGCTGCACCCTTTGAGACCACACAGACCCAGTGCAGGAGACCTGAGTGTACCAGTTACAGCTGAGACTGACAAAAAAACCTGCTTCCCAGCAGCTGAGCGCCAGCTCAGAGGAACAGATCCTAACCCAGGATGCATCTCTTCCAGATTGGCCCCGGGGGCAAGTCAGACCTGCCCCCCATCGATGGCCCCACGGACATGGACCGGGGCCCCATCCTGCCGGTGCCGCTGGGGATTCGTCCGGTGCTGAGTAAATACAGAGTGGAGGTAATTGCCTTGGAGCACCCAATTTTAATATTCATCATTGTGTAGAGACTCTCCATGGGTGTTTGGAAGTTAGGAGGGATCTTTGAGGCTTTGATGACTCACTGGGCACTAACACCAGGTGTCTGCACTGTGTGGTCTGTCTGTCCTGGCCACATGGGGAGTGCCCTAAGAGAACAAGGAACTGGGTCACTCTTTGCTGTCTGGAGTGTGGGCACCTTAACACATAAATGGCACTTGGGCTGGTGCAATGCAGGGCACGTTCGAGACATCTCCACCCAAAGCGGTGACATAGGTCAGGTGAGCTGCATCCCACCAACCTCAGGCATCAAGCGTGGGATGACTCTCATATATCTGTAGATACCTAAAGGGTGATGCATCCGATCAGGGTTCCTCTGCCTTGGTTGTCTTGGTAGATGGTGGTGATCCAGGCAACACAGTAGTGATGGTGACACTGTGGTGGTGATCCAGGCACATTCAGCTACATTTCAGCCGTGGCTGTAGGTATCTCTGTGCAGGTGAGATGCTGCTGACCAGATCTCCAGGTCTCTAAGGGGATCGTAGCTCCTGGTCTTCCAGACATTTGCATCTGCTTAAATGTATCGTATTCTTCTGATGTGCAAGGTGGATACAGCCATGGGGAACCAGGAGGCAGAAAAATCTCAGTTTAGGGGAACGTTTGATCATGGTGGTGGTCTGTTATCCCAAGAAAGGAAAGACAAGTTTCCCCACTGATACTGATATCATTTTGACAAGATGATGTCAGTGCTGAATCAAGAGCCACTATGGGTGGACAAAGCTGGTCTGATCCTGCTCTTTGGAATTCCTTTGCCAAAAAAAAAAAAAAAAAGTCCAGAAAGGGAAAAATACAGAAAAGGGAGTCAAGGGGCGCAGGCTGGAGATCAGACATGGGGTAGAGTACATGGGGTGTCAGAAAAAGACTGTGCTGCATCCTTGTGCCACGTGGAGGAGAAGACACCTCAGGGATCTACCACTGCCAAGGCAATGACACTTGCAGTCAGGTCCCTGCTCCTGTGGGATATGGAGAACATTTGACTCCAGTGTCTTGGTACAGCCAGGGGCAAGTCCTTCTCATATTAATGTTCTTCTTTCTACTCCTCCTGCCCTAGATCTTGTTTTGGGGACTCAGGGATCTGAAGAGAGTGAACCTGGCCCAGGTGGACCGTCCCCGTGTGGACATTGAATGTGCTGGGAAGGGAGTCCAGTCATCCCTCATCCAGAACTACAAGAAAAACCCCAACTTCAGCACTTTAGTCAAGTGGTTCGAAGTGGTGAGTGTTTCCTCTTCCCCTGGAGCCCTCAGCTGAAACACAGATTTTCTGGAGCCCAAACCATGGTTCCTAACTTCTTTCTTCAGTTTTCCCACAGCAATGGAGGACATAAGCTCCATCCCAGTCAGTGGTAGCCTTTCTCTGAGGGCTCCTAAGCCATGCTGGTGTTCCTGCAGACCTCTTCCTCCAACACAATCCTTGTTTTAGTCCCTACTGGCCTTTCTGACCACCAAAGTAGACACCCGATGGCCCACACCCAGCCCTTGATAACCAGAACACCTTTACTTCCCAGGACCTCCCAGAGAATGAGCTGCTTCATCCACCTCTCAACATCCGGGTGGTGGACTGCCGGGCTTTTGGGCGTTACACCCTGGTGGGGTCCCACGCGGTCAGCTCCCTCCGAAAGTTCATCTACCGCCCACCTGACAAGAGATCCCAGCACTGGAATATGACAGGTACCAGGCTTGGGCCATGGGAACCTGGCTGGTGGGGCATTGCATGTGGAGAGGAGGGTTGTAAGGACTATGGGATGTTGCCTGCTTGTTGGTTAAGCAAGCAGAGCTTCAGGGTTTGGGTCAAGTGGGTGAGAAGGCACAGGTTGAGGCCTCTCATTTATTGATCTATGGGTCTCAAGGTGATAACTTCATGCTCCTCCTGATACCTGTAAGAGAAGAAAGGGCTAATTCACCTCTAACATTCATGGCTCTACACTTCCCAAATATTCCTCAAGACTGGGAGATGAATTTGCTGTGTTCCGCGCCTAATGCTGCTATTGTTTGAGTAAAGAGTAAAGAAGTAAAAGCTACAGACTGAGGTCACCCTCTCAGTCCCAACCACTACTCCATCTACTATCACACACAGCAGAAACCATCACAAACCCACTTTCCCTCACCCAGCAGAGCAGCCAAGGGCTTGGAGAACCACAGGAAGTTCCCATCTCCTCCCAGTCCTTGGTGGAAGTGGAGGTACCCTTGTCTGGGCAGAGACAGGAGGTCTGTGGGGGGATTGCCAAGGGCCATCCCTGGTTCCAGATGGAGATCTGAACCTGTGGTTGTGTCCACAGTAGCTGATACTTTCAGGGAAATCATCTTCTCCTCTGGAGGCTGGTGCAGGTGAAAAAAACCCCAATCCCTTCTCATCCTCTGCTTTCCTTTGCTATGGAAGGGTTTTTTTAATCAGGCTGTAAAGGTCTGAACTCATTTCCTCCCCTCTTCTTCTCTGACCAAGGTTGTCACACGTAACTCCTGCATGAATCCTGTAGGATCTCACCTGAGCTCTCAGTTCCTCCTCTACACTATCCTCCTCTCCTTCTTCTTTCTCTTTCTCTGTCCTCTGTCCAGCTAAACACCTCAACGGCTACCTGGCAATGGCCAACGGGGCCCATCGCTCTCGCCCCACAGGGGAGATCGTGGTCAATATGGAACCTGAGGTTCCCATTAAGAAGATGGAGACAATGGTGAAGCTGGAAGCTGTGAGTATCCGTATGTCAGCACCACTTTAACATCTCTTTCCCCACTGAATTGCCGATCTCTGAGGGATTCTACCCAAACAGAGGCTGCCTTGTCGTGCTGAACGCAGGGTTGGGCTGATGCCTGGAATGAAGAGCATTGTGTCATCGTCAGTCCTTCAAACTGACCTCTTTCAATCCTGCCTTAAATTAGCCAGTGCTCACTGCCCAGAAGAGGGCTGTCCTGGACTGTGCAAATTTGGCAGCTTTATGTTTTCCTTTAAAAACAGTCAGACGGGAACGAGCACAACCTGTCCCTGTCTGTGGCCAATGCAGACAAGAGGGACCTGTCAGAAATTCCCCATCTGCACGACCACCGTGACCTCAGTCCTTTCAAAGCTCTGCACACTCTTTGCAAGCAGACAAGGTCATACAGATTTCACTGGTGTTTTGGGGTTTTTTCCCCTTTTTACAGTGGGGGGACACTCAGATGGCTGTGTCAGGTCTCTGAAATGCCCGTCCAGCAATTCCATTCAGGGCTGTGTCGCTGCACAACGAGCCTGAGCCATAAGGGACACGGGAAAAACTGATGGCATAGAGCTGGTCCAGCCACACAGGGTCACTCTGAGGCACCCAAAGCTCTTCAGACCCTTTGTGCTTGCCCTGAAAGTTTGGCACAGTGTGCACTGTGTCCCAGAGGCATCAGGCTTTGTTCACCCACTGGACGTGCCTGTGCCCACCTTCTTGCCCAGAATGAGAATTTCAACTCGTTCTCATACCCTTCTGCTCCAGAGCTTCTTCCACAAATAGAAAGAGACTTCTTTTTGCAGGGGGCCCTTTGCAACATAGAATCATGGACCAGTTTGGGTTGAGAGGGACCTTAAAGCCCCCCCAATGCCATCTGCTGCCCTGGGCAGGACACCTCCCACCACACCAAGTGTCTCCAAGCCCCCTCCAACCTGCCCTTGAACCCCTCCAGGGATGGGGCAGCCACAGCTTCTCTGGGCAGCCAATGTGCACACAGAAGAAGCATGTGTCCATACGTGTGCCTACAGCCACGTGGTAGGCTCTGAATCTGCATGGCCCCTCATGTGCACATTTACAGGAAGGCTATGGCACATACGAAGCCTCACAAGCACACGTGTGCAGATACACATGTCTACATACATGCCTCAAGGTCCCTGGAGCATTCACACCTCTGCACCTCGTGTGTGCCCAAGAAGCTGTATCACATGTCTTTGGTCACACAGCTTCATGCAGGAGCATCTACAGGGTGTATATCCATGGGTATGCCTGGAATGCCCCAGCACCCACACACTTCTTAGAATCCACCACAGTATCTTGCAGACCTTCCTGGATAGACAAGAAGAGCTCCAGGAGAGCAGAAAGCCAAGGTGTCCTTCCAGACCTTCTCTGTGCGAGAGAGACGTCTCCCGTGCAGAGCTGGGTTTGGTGTGTCAGGGTAGATGTCTCCCCTGTACACAGAACTTTTCCAGCCAGGGTTTTTCATCCAGGGCGTTCAGTTCCTTCATCCCTGGGGAGCTTTCTGGGACTTCTCATGCATATGCATGCTGGTCTTTGGTTGTGCTCAGCTGAGGCTGCACTGCTAACCTGATCTCCCTCTCTCTCTTCTCTTCCACCTTTCTTGGGCCGCAGAACTCTGATGCAGTGGTGAAGGTGGACGTGGTAAGTGATGGATCTGCTCCTCATCCCTGCTCCCAAAGCTCCACACCCCATCCTTCCCTCTGCTTAGTTTTCGGTGAACTGTGCATCCTCATCAACCCCAAGAAAAGCAAGGACCAGTGCCCCTTTCTCCCAAGGCAGAGATGGAACAGCGTTGTCTCATCATAGATATGGCAGTGGTTTGGTTCCTGCAGCTTGGGAAGCTCTTCTGGGCCAGCCCTTCACAGCCCAGCTGTGTGAGGAGGAGGAGGGCAGTGGGAGAGATGCTGGCTATTCCCACCATAACCATATATGAGTTGCTTTATGGCAGCACTAAGTGGACCCAGGGCACTCTGCCGGGTGGAGGGGAGGGTTGCTACCATGAAAGATTCCAGAGAAACCCATGGAGGAAAGGGATGATGGAAAGGAGGGCATCTCCCAGGACTCTCACATTGTGTCTCTCAAGCCTTGGGTGTCTTGCATCAGTGTCTGAGGCTGTAAATGAGGGGAAAGTGCTAATGAGGCCACCCAGCCTGCAGGGTTCTGCCTTCTCAGGGGCTTCACCCACCACCTTTGCCCTTCAAGAGATGTTTCACTTTCATCTGATCTCTACTCTTCACTTACTTTGTCCCTGCAGTCTGAGGAAGAGAAGGAGAAAAAGAAAAAGAAGAAGAAAGGAGGAGGAGGAGGAGAGGAAGTAGAAGAGGAGGAGCCAGATGAGAGCATGCTGGACTGGTGGTCCAAGTATTTCGCATCAATTGAGACGATGAAGGAGGTGGGTGTGGAGCAGAGGAGGGGTGTACAGAGGCAGGGGGAGAGGAAAATGCTTCCTGCCTGTGAGATCTTACTTATTTCCAGCTACTTCCAAAGGCTGGTTTCCCTGATAACCTTTCCTGAAGGTTGGGAAGGCTTTTAGGCTTTTTTTTTTTTTCATCTAATGAAAAAAGCTGAGCAGGATTCCCCTTTCTTGAGATGCCCTCGGGGTGGGCTGGTTTTTGCTCAGGCACAGGTATTTAACGTTTCTCTAAATAAAATGAGAGCAATTAATATATAAGTTGATTGGCTGAGACTGAAAACACCCAACAAACATGTTCTCTTCTACTCCTCAAAAGGGATTTTGAACCTACTGGGAGTTGAAAACTCACTTGTACCCAGGTCTAATATAATACCTAAAAGTTTTCTAGTATTTAATAGACATTACCACATCACTTTGCTATCTCACCCTAAAATTGTATAGTCTTCTGTCAACTTCTTTAACATCTCCAAGTCCTGTTCATTAACTGTTGGGTTTGGACTGGAGGTGCTGGAGGCTGCATGTGGGCAGCCTTGGTTTCTCCAGTCCTGCCAGAACCTTGCTGGTGGCTCAGGCAGGAGGAGAGGGCTGTCACCCTGTGGCATGTCCACTGGGCACAGAGTGACCCCGTCACCCACTCCCTCTTCTCTTCATTTCTCCCCCCAGCAACTCCGGCAGCAGGAGGCAGCTGCAGCAGAAGCGGAGGAGAAGGAAGACATGGAGATCGCCGAGGGTAAGCAGGTTGAGAACGAGAGAGGGAGCGTGGCAGGGAACAGTAGGACCAGGACTCCTCTTGGTTGCTTGGGCATCCCTTTCAGAGCCTACCACCACTCTTCTGCCCAATCAGATGTTCCCAGCATAACCAGATGTTCCCAGCATGTTGTCCATCCCTATGTAGGATTGATTTTGGTGAATGCAAGCCTGGTGTGGCCTGTGTTGGGCAAACCTGCTAATTGCAGGTGAATCCAAACTAGCGCGTGGTATCATGGCAGCCTCACAATTCAGTATGTCACTGAAAATCCCGTTGCTTTGGCCGTGCAGACGTGTTGGTTATAGGCTGTGTGCTTGAAGTCTGTTGAGTGCACCAAGGAATAGATACTTCTAGATCACCTTCATGGAGGTTGCTGTCCTGCCCAGGCAATGCAAAATCCATTAGCTGAGAAAAATGCAGAGCCCGGTTTGTTTTGGAAAACTGGTCTTCATATCATTAAAAAGATGATGCCATGTTCTTGCTGAGCTTGGAGACAACTCTGAGCAGCTTCTTCCTGGGCTTGCTGGTCACAGCGGGGTTGCTGGGGGCTGTCTGGTGATCTCTAGTGTTTTCTCTCTGTCATCTGAGAAGGATCCATTTCCCCTTGGTGCTCCCATTCCTTCCTCCTCTCCTCATCCACATCAATCTTTGTCATCTGTCCCCATCAGCATTGCCCAGCAGTCATGAAAGCTGGCAGAGGCAGCGAGGGATGGAGATTGTAGAGGGGTGGGAGAAGTTTTCTTTGAATGTGCCTCTCCAGGCAGCCCCTTCCCAGTGTAGTTGATGTCCCTGGCTGGTGGTTGCTCTGAACAGAGACCCAAACAACCTGTTGTTGCAGCTGGTCATGAGCAGCAGCTCTTTAAAGGCAGCAGCCTGTCCTCTGGTGCCTCAAGCACTGTCCCCTCTGCAATACCTGGGCTGGGGTTTTATTCTCCAGGCTGCACACAGCAGGAAAAGCCTCCATGAGAAGGAAGACAAGGAGATGCTGTGGGCAGGACCAGGTCTTCTCACTGCTTTTGAAGCTGGCCAGCACCGAGCACTCTCAGTCCATGTTTTGTAGTCCTCCAAACTACATCTGCTCATGTCATCTTTGGAAGCTCCCTGCATAGAGACTTCTGGGCTTCTGGAGATGCTGTGACCTGGGCAGCAGTGGCCAAAGCCAAGGAAAGACAGGAGAGGGCTGGGGTGGGAGGTGCAGGCAGTAGCAGCTGTCAGCTTTCATGGACCTCCTGTTTGAAGGACATTGATCAAGTCCCCCCTCCCTGTCTCCTCCATCCCTCCTCACCCTCATTTCCATCTCCTCCCTCCCCGCCGCTTCCCCTTGGACTCAGAAATCAAACTTGATGACTCTCCCATGAAAGGCTCCAAGGGTCAGGGGAAGAACAAGGAGAAGTCCAAGGCACCCAAAGAGGATAAGAAAAAGAAGCAACAGTCAGGCCCTGAGCCTCCTGAGAAGAAGAACAAGCAGAAGATTGATGAACTGAAGGTGGGTGTGTGTTGGCAGGGGAGGAGGACAACTTGCCTGGCTGGTGGGAGGCTGAAAGTCTGGCAGGATGGCAGTCCCAGCCATCTGGAGATCAGAGCATTGATGGATCAGACCTGCCTGAGGAATCTTGTCTGAGGGTTATCTAACCCTAGGTGAGATGTGCTTTGGGACTGCCAGCTTCTCTCCATAGTTTGAAGGAATCAGAGATAACAAGCTTTACAGAAAAGTGTTTGCCGTGATCATCCTCAGGTTGGACAGTCTGCTGGGTCATCTTGTCTAGACCATGATTTTGCCAAGAAAATTTGGACCAGGTGATCATTGAGGTCCCTTCCAACCTGGTATTCTAGGATTGGGACAGCTTGGATGTGCCCTGGCTGGAGGGGAGAGTTTTCCAGCATGGTTATGGCTGCCCCAGCCAGGACTTGGGGCAGGGATGGGTTCTGGTCCAAAGTACTGGCCCATGGTCTTTATTAGGATTGATGTAGTCTGTGATTCTGGGGTCCAGAAGGGGTGCACAGAGCAGGGACAGCCACCTCACCCATTCAGCTGAGCTTCCTTGTACATTATCAGTTCATGGAGGGGCTTGTACATCAAGGTCCAACCAAATGGCCCTAGAGGTCCTTTCCCTTCCTGTAAAACTGGGCACTGAGCTGAGGTGTCCACGTTCCCTCTGAGTTGACTCAGGTAGTCACTGTAACATTTCCTCATTTCTCTTCTTTTTTTACCTAATTCACCTCCTTTAATTTTCTGTCTTCTAAGGTCTTCAACAAAGAGCTGGAAACAGAGTTTGATAACTTTGAGGACTGGCTGCATACCTTCAACCTGCTCCGTGGGAAGATTGGGGACAATGACGACAATGCAACAGAAGAGGAGCGGATAGTGGGGAGGTTCAAGGTGAGTTTGGCTGATGAGTCCAGCCAGGGTAGAGACAGTTTAGCAGGAAGGGGTTGGATGGAATATGAAGGGCCATGGAGATGCTGGGAGGGGAAGATTGAGCTGAGCTGTGGGGAAGAACTTGTTTGGGGTGAGGGTGGTGAGAGCCGGCCCAGGTTGGGCAGAGAAGCTGTGGCTGCCCCATCCCTGGAGGGGAATTTTTTTGAGATCTGGCCTGTCTGTTTCAGCACGTGTCTAGGAACAAGGATATTCACTGGGTGTCCTCAGGGAGGGTGGTTTGGGTTGGATCTGCTTACTCTTAGCCCCCTGGGCAGCAGGACACTCACCAGGCTGTGTGCTCCCTTGGCCCAGGGCTCCATGTGCGTCTACAAAGTGCCTCTCCCTGATGATATCACCAAGGAGGCAGGATATGACCCCAGCTTCGGCATGTTCCAAGGGATCCCCAGCAACGACCCCATCAATGTGCTGGTCCGAGTCTATATCGTGCGGGTGAGTAGAGCCATGCAGTAGGGTACGGCCTGATCCTGCACTCCCTTGCATGGTGCACACCCAGGGACTGGTCCCAAAGCTGTAGGAACAATGGTTTTCAGCCCTCAGTGCATCAGGGCACTGAGACAAGGACTCATTGATGTGGATTTCAATGTGGTCTCCATAGCTGTGCGCTCCAAGTGCTGGGAGCAAGCCAGATCCAAGCTCCTGCCAGACCCAGAGACCTTTCTTCTGGTACGTAGGATGGACCAGTGTGTCTGTCCTAGGGCTTAACTCAATTTGGATAGTTTGGGTCAGCTTAGACTGTCAGGTGCTGGTTCTTTACACAGCCATGACACCTTGGTGAAGAACACACAGAGCCAAATGGGAGCTGGAAGGGTCTAATTGACCTGGTTGAAGAGCATGGTACCTCCTTGATCATGCACTGAGCTAACGCGTGTTTCTTCATATGGAGTGTGCTCTGGAAAAAGTCTTTTCCTGCCCCCTAAACTAGTCCTCCTTGTGTCGCCCAGCATGTGAGTGAGGTACAGTGGCCAGGAACTTGAGAGGGATCTCAGTCCTGCTAGAAGGACCTGGGATGCTCTTTGTGAGCACCTTGTTCTGGTGTTTTGCAAATGCAGCAACCTACTTTTGGCTACATTTCCCACTTGCCTGATTCTCCATCTAGTGCTGCACCCCATTGCCCAATGGGGTAATGAGTCTCTCCTCCCATCTTTAACAGACTGAGGTCGCAATGGTAGACACCAGCCTGGTCAGCACCAACAACCATCAGCACTGGCTGAATGTGTCCTAGCATGGGCCATGATGGAGGCTGAGCCTAAAAAGTTTGAGGATACTCACCCCCTTTATGGGAGAAGCCAGAAGGCCTGGGCCTCACTGTAGTGAGTGGAGAGAACACAAGGGGAAGGGGAAAGTTTTTTTTGACATCTTGGTCAGGTTGTTGCTCTGGGGCTTTCTTTAGAGGAGCCTGTTTCTTTCCACTGATCAAAGAGATGCCAAAGGAGACTGTGGTTATGTCTCTCTGAGGGGCCACAGCCAGACCCAACCCCTCTCCAATCAGGGGACAGGGACAGGGATTAACACAAAGCAGGATTTATCCCCAATTTTAACCAGGACAGTCTGTTTTGGGGGACGAAAGTGCTCAGCTGCATGCCTGTGGTCATGCAAGGCCAGATGGTCTCAGGGATGGAGAATGGGGCCACCCCTGAATTCTTTGCTACGGTGGGTGCCACTGATACATCTCATCTGTTCTCTACAGGCCACGGACCTTCACCCAGCTGACATCAACGGGAAAGCTGACCCCTACATTGCCATCAAGCTGGGGAAGACAGACATCAAAGACAAGGAGAACTACATCTCCAAGCAGTTGAACCCTGTCTTTGGAAAGTGAGTTGCCTCCAGCCCTGTGTCCTGTCTACACCTGGAAGGGGTGAGCTAAGCCTGAGACAAGCTTGCCAGCCCTTGCACCTGCACCTTGGTGCACAGCCTGGAGCAGACCCACCTCACCCATGTGTCCTGAGTAGCATCCAAACACTTCACAGATTTTCTCTTCCCCCTGGCTTAGATCCTTTGACATTGAGGCCACCTTCCCCATGGAGTCCATGCTGACAGTGTCAGTGTATGACTGGGACCTGGTGGGGACCGACGACCTCATTGGAGAGACCAAGATTGACCTGGAGAACCGCTTCTACAGCAAGCACCGAGCTACTTGTGGGGTGTCACAGACCTACTCCATGTACAAGCAAAGCTTTCTCTGCCCAACATTCTGCCTGGACCCTGTGCCTGTCTCATCTTCCACACCTAGCCTAGATCTTCTGCAGGAGTCTCCCCTCATTATTGCCTGCTGTTGGAGGAATATGTGCATGTCCTCACTCTTAAGACGGGTTTTGTGACTGGGGCAGCAGTGCAGTGGGTTGTCAGGAGCCCAGGGCAAGGAGGAATGGACTGAAGGACACTGGTGGGACTGGGTAGAGGGGTGACACCAGAGCTGAAATGGCAGCAGGACCAAAGGAATGATGATGAGTATAAGGAGTCAAGTGGGGTGTGCTGGGAATGTCAGGGATGGGGTGGGAAGGATACGAGTAGAGTATAGAGAAAGGTCACAGAGGGACCTCTTCTGCTCTGAAGGTTTACACTTTCAGCTGCAGATCCTTCCCCTGTGAATCCTGGGTCCTTCATGGCAGCAGCAGTTGTTTTGCCAGCAGAGAGGAAAGAAATCCCTTTGTCCTCCATATCTTGCTATGACTTGACTGACCTGGCCCTCCTGTTCGCAGACATGGCTACAACACCTGGCGCGACCCCATGAAGCCCTCCCAAATCCTGTCCAAGCTGTGCAAAGAGGGCAAGGTGGATGGGCCACACTTTGGGCCAGGAGGAAGAGTGAAAGTTGCCAACAGGGTTTTCACGGGCCCCACGGAGATTGAGGATGAAAACGGTACTTGACACATGGGTTGAAGGTTGTGGAGGGGAGCAGGGGTCTGGGGTGTCCCCTTGTCACCCAGGATTGGAGACAGATGTAGTGGCGTCATCAGCCTAAAGCAGCACTGCAGTCACTCTCCATCCACCTCCTTAAATGGACCTTCCAGTATGTGGAGAATCTTAGAGACCTCCCAGGCCTGAGGGTTGCTCTCAGAATCACTCATGGGTGTCCATGGCACAGCATCACCAAGGCTACCTTTGAAAACTTCCTCCTGGAAGCATATGCCCAAGGAGCAATGAAGGCAGCCCACCTGGCTTTTCCAGGGTTTAGGAAGCCATTCCCCAAGTAACTGCACCCCCAAACATTGTGGTGTTCCAACACACTCATGTACATTCAATAAAGATGAAGGTGGGCCATCGGGGTGCAGCAGAGAAGGAGAATGTGGTCAGTAGTTATGGAGCTGGTTCAGCCTGAGAAAATGCAGACTGGCAGGGGATCTGGACCTTGTGTCAATGACATGGATTAGAGAGAGGAGAAAGAGAGGAGTTAGAAGGTGTTGGCTGAAGGACAAAGTGTGCACAAGGGAATGGAGAGAAGCAGCAGGTAGGCAATTCTGCCCCTGTGGAGTAAGGGTGGAGGAATGGGGTTGTTTGCTGTCCCTGGTGTCTCTCTGCCCAGATCTCCAAGCTTAGCCTTCCCTTTGCTCACCCAGGTCAGAAGAAGCAGACAGATGAACACCTGGCCCTGACTGTGCTGCGCCATTGGGAGGACATCCCGCGGGCAGGCTGCAAGCTGGTCCCCGAGCACGTGGAGACGCGCCCACTGCTGAACCCTGACAAGCCAGGCATCGAGCAGGTCCTCAGAGCCCCAGAGCAGGAGTGGAGGCTGCAGAGCCTCCAAGCAGGGAGCTGAGATGTCAGCTGGGCAGACCAACCATGACCCACCTTGTCGTGGGCAGCAGAGATGGGGGAGGCACTCTGCAAAGTGGCCTTGGGCATCAACAGTCCTTAACAGTCACCTGCTGACCCCAGAAGACTGAAGTTTTCAGTGTCCCTCCTGCTCCAGCCTTCATCCATGTTATACCCCCAAGTCCCTTGGTCCCCTAACTCCCCTTGGCACTACATCATGCCACGAGACACTTCTTCAGGGTTCATGGCATGGAGGAACCCTGCCTTGCTTCATATCTGGCAGGGTTCAGTTCTGAAGGCCCTACCCCACATCTGGCATGACCAGACTGATGTTGAAGGGCAAGAGGACCTGGGAGGGATCCTGCCGGGCATGGGGGGCAAGGAGGGACCCAGGGAGCTGACTGCATCTCTTCACCCTTGCAGGGCCGCCTGGAGATGTGGGTGGACATGTTCCCCATGGACATGCCAGCACCCGGGCCCGCCATTGATATTTCTCCCAGGAAACCAAAGAAGTAAGGAACCTCCTGGCCCACCAAACCCGGGGAAAACCAGAGGCTGGGGATGGAGTCCTCCCTCTACCCTGCCCTGATGCTGCTCCATGGCCCATCCCAACCCTCTGCTGGGGTACCTTCCCCATGCTGGTATTTACAGAGAACCCAGGACTGGAGGCATTGAGAGATGTCTTCTCCTTCCAGAGCAGCTCCTGAAGGGTGGTATCCCACCTGTTCTGCCCTCTGCAGCTCCCCATCTCTCATCTGAGTAGACTAGGAAATTAATTAGTTACCCCTTACCCCTGACTCCCTCCCGAGCAGGGAAAGGGTTATCCCAGGGCATCCCCAGGGACTTTGGATGGGCCCTTTCCCAGAGGTCACAGCAGGGAAAGTTAGGATAAAGTTGCTGGGATAAAGTTGGTCAATCCAAGTGGGACAGAGCAGGCAACAGACTGTGCCATGAAGAGTCCTTCCCTCCCCACCCTGCCCCCTCCCATCTCATTTTGAAAGAAGAAAGAAATTCCTTCCCTTGGCATCCCTCCCAGCCCTGCCTTACCCTGCCGGACTGTGTCCTTGGGCCCCTTTTCCCACCACACGCTTTTGGCTTGGGCTTTGTAGAGGTTCTCAGCAGAGGGAGGTAAAGCCCCCTCCTTGCTGCTCCTCTCACTCTCATGTGGAGATCCCTGTCCCATCCTTGCCCCCATGATCCCTCAGATAAGGTCTCTGTGAGCAGTTCCCTGACATTTCTGTGCCTGGCCCTGGTTTCTGGTGGTGTCACCTTCATCCTCTCCTGCCCCTTCCCCTACATCACCTCCTTGTCTCCCTTTCTCCTGCCAGATATGAGCTTAGAGTCATAGTCTGGAACACAGACGAGGTCATCCTGGAGGACGATGACTACTTCACTGGCGAGAAATCCAGTGACATTTTTGTCAGAGGGTACGTACAGTCTGGCGTGCCAGCAACACCTCCTCTGTTTCTTCTGGGGTTCCGAGGGTGGTCTTGGAGTTTGGGGAAGGAAACCACCATTGGCTGTGGTGCCATATCTTCTGTGCTTTGTTTCTTGCCTCTCCATCTCTCATCTCTCTTGGTTACCCAGCTTTGAGTTGTGGGTGGTTATCTGAAAAACCAATAAGGTGGTTTGGGAAGATGATGTCTGACATCTGTGTCAGGGCGTTACAGCCAAGGCCTCACTGCTTGGTTCACTCTGCCCCTTTTTTTGAGCTTGTCTTAGTCCCCCCACTTCTGGAACCAAATTGTGGTTAGTTCCCATCTCCATCCTCGCCCAGCATTAGGGGAAACACCCTTTCAAAACTCACCTATACCAGGATGAGGGGACCCACATCCCCATAACCCAGATTTTTACAGGGCGTCAAATCAATGCAACGGCATTCCAGGCTGGTGGTTGACTGCATGGTGGTTTCCCACCAATCTGGTGCTTCCTCTTCAGCCTCTCCCAGCAATTCTCCTTGCCTCCTGTCCAACTTATCAACATCTCCTTGCCCAGAGAAAGACCCCAGACGACCTACCTGCAGTTCTTGCTCTCAATCCACCCCGTTCCTCCTAGGCCCCATCTGCCCCATGCCCGTTATCTCCCTTGGAGATGCTGCTGCTGCATTCCCAGCTCACACCATTTCGGTTCTTACAATCTGCCCTGGAGACAACCTGGCTGCATGGACAGGGTGGTCCTGTGCTCTCTCCTTCCTCCTGTAACATCTGCCACCCCTCTTACCCCTCTGGGCCTTGCAGGTGGCTGAAGGGTCAGCAGGAGGACAAGCAAGACACAGACGTCCATTACCACTCCCTCACCGGTGAAGGCAACTTCAACTGGCGCTACATCTTCCCCTTTGACTACCTGATGGCAGAGGAGAGGATTGTCATCTCCAAGAAAGAGTCCATGTTCTCCTGGGACGAGACTGAATACAAGATCCCGGCTCGCCTCACCCTGCAGGTCTGGGATGCTGACCACTTCTCAGCCGATGATTTCCTTGGTAAGTGGACGGTCCACTGAGCTGGGGCAATGGGGCAGCCAAGAGCCTATGGATGGACAAGCAGGGAACAGCGTGGGATAAGGCAAAGACTATATAGAACAGAATCTGGAAGGGCAGCTCTGCTCCTTAAGTCCACAACACCCTACAAACCCTCTTTAGATGCTGCTGGTAAGAGCAGATGGGATGGGAGCCCTCGTCCTCACTGTTGGTGTCCAAATGCTGCTCCTGTAGCAAAGGTGTTGGCTTTTTGGTTCCCATACCTAGTTCAAAATTCCTCTCCAGAGCAGGAGATGCTGGCCCAAGCCACCTCCAGCCAAGGACTCAGCATTTTGGGGGTGCCAACATCTGTGCTCTGCTTTTCTCCTGCCAGGAGCCATCGAGCTGGACCTGAACCGCTTCCCCCGGGGAGCCAAAACGTCAAAACAGTGCAGCCTGGAGATGGTGACGAACGAGGCAGAGCTGCCCATGGTCTCCATCTTCAAGCAGAAGCGGGTGAAGGGCTGGTGGCCATTTGTGGCCAGAGATGAGAATGATGAGCTGGAGATCACCGTAAGGATGGGGAACAAGGAGGGATTTTGCACCCTGGGGATTGCACTCTTTGCTGACACCCTGCACTGCTTGCCTCTGTTCCCTCAGGTCCCCTCTGTCTTGGGGGGGCCAAGGTGGGGACCTGGGTCTCAGCACCACTCTCTGCTCCCTGCAGGGGAAAGTTGAGGCTGAACTGCACCTTCTGACGGCAGAGGAGGCAGAGAAGTCCCCTGCTGGACTAGCTCGCAATGAGCCTGATCCTCTGGAGAAACCCAAGTAAGGAGGAACCACCTTGGGGTGGTCCCTGGGATGTAGGAATGAGGGTCATGGGCAGAACTGTCTCTATTGGTCGCCCCCATTGCCTGCTATTCACTGCCCCACTGATTTTTCCTTACTCTGTTCCTCCTCTGCTTCTCTCCTTGGCTCCATCCCCTTTCCTTGGCCTCCCACCTTCTCCCCTCTGGCCCTCATCAACAGATTCCAGCTTCAACTGGAATCCTCGTGCTCCTTCACAAACCTGCGTTACTCCATCTGACCCACATCCCCTTCTCCACCCTTCTGGTCCTCCTCATAGGGCTATTTCCCTCTGCGCAGGTTTACCCAGGGAAGGAGATCCTGCACCTCCCTTTGCCCACCATCTCCATTGTTGCACTGCCTGACACACATCCCTTAGAATCATAGAATTATTGGGGTTGGAAGGGACCTTTCAGATCATCAAGTCCAATCATTGACCTTCTCCATGGCATTAATGATGCATTTTTTCTTCCCCTGCAGCCGCCCGGACACATCCTTCATCTGGTTCCTGAACCCGCTCAAGTCCATCAAATACCTCATCTGCACGCGCTACAAGTGGCTCATCATCAAAATCGTGCTGGCCCTGCTGCTCCTCATCATGATCGCCCTCTTCCTCTACAGCATGCCAGGCTACATGGTCAAGAAGCTGCTGGGAGCATGAAGTTCCCATGTCCCCAGCCCCAGGGCACAACCTCCCCCGGCCCCATGCCCTTCTCCTCCCCACCTTGGGGGACATCTCCTCCCTGCTGCTGCCACTGCTGACCCTTCTCTTTGTATTCCTCCTCTGTGGGTCCCATTTGTGGCTTGAGTCCCAGATAAATGGGGCTGAAGGGACGGTGTATCCCTCACCTGGGCTGTGGAGGTGCCCAGCTGGCTATTGCTGGGCAACCAGAGCTGGCACTGGGGCCAAGGGCCACTGGAGGAACATTCAGAAACAAGGATGAAGCAGGGACCTGAGATGGTCGAGGAGATGCAAGCCCCACCCATGTGGAGACAGCACAGAGTGGCCCCAATGCCTGTCCCCGCTGCCAGCACTGTCCCTGCTCCACTCATGGCTCTGGAGGTCACCGTCCCCCGGTGCAGGGGCTCATGCCACCATAGGGGACAGCAGGTCCTGCACCCCAGCAGCCACCAAAGCCCTGCAGAGAGCCCTAGGGTTCTTCCCTCCCCATGGTTCTGGCAGCGGCAGGGATGTGTCCAACAGCTCAGACACCTTCCAAAGGTTCCTGACCCAGAGGTGGTGGTGGCTGGACATCCCCAAGGCCTCCCAGGGAGCCAGAGCCCTTGGTCCCTGGAGTGTGAGCTCCCCGTGGCCTTCTGGACTCTCGGTTTATGTTGCTTGGGTTGATATGTGTTGCAGCTGGAGCCTTCCTCACCGTGTATCCTGGGGAAGGGCTCTTTTCTCAGCTCACTGCAATGTTCAGCTGCGGAAAAGCCACCTTTCCCCACTCCCAGCGTGCAAGACCCTCACCAACTGACTGAGGAGATCTGGGGGAAGTTTTCAGGATACTACTGTTTTAATCAGTCAGTAAAAGTCAACTTTCACGTCTGCGTTGCATCTGTCTCCCCACTGCTCCCCAGTCCCAGCCTCTTTTCCTGTGGCCTCCCCCCAGTTCCCGTGGCCGGGGTGGCAGCCTGGTTCCTCAGCTGCACGGGGACCAAACCTGGCTGGGACTTGCCACCCCTCTGGGGCAGGATGGCAGCAGCCAGACAGCCACATCCTGGGGATATCAAGGGACGAGAGGGGTGGCAATGGGCAGGGGACGCCTGGTCACCTCATAGAATCACAAAATGCTTAGGGGAGAAAGGAACCTTAAAGAGCACCCTGAACATGAGCCAGCAGTGTGCCCAGGTGGCCAAGAAGGCCAACAGCATCCTGGCCTGTGTCAGGTCTGTATCAGGAACAGTGTGGTGAGTAGGACTCCACAGGTCACCATCACTGGGGGGTGCAGCTGCCATGGGGGTGTCTGGCTCATCCCCAGCACAGGATGAGAGACTGGTTTCACTTTCTCTCCTTTACTGTAAATGTCAGGATTTCCTGGAAGGTGGAAAACTTCCTCACTGCTTATAAACACAAAGTAGCCCCCCCTTTAGAGGGGGGGAGGGAGATAAAGACACACCTCTGTGTCCTTTACTTTCAGGGTGAGCGTGACTTGGGGGTCAGGGT
>BJBW01011664.1:0-17340 GCA_004320125.1 Scolopax mira
CTGCAAAGAAAAGGCTTGTTTTCAGGCACTTCTATACCCGTCACGCAGCTCGAATGAAAAGCAGCTTTTTTCCCCCCTCCCCCCCCGGTCTTGCTTAGCGACGCTTTTCTGGAGCTCCCCAACTTTTCCCAATGAGCTAAGTCTCTCCACTGTGACCTTGCAGGAGGAGGTCACGTTGGAGGGATCGACCCGGATAGTTGGGTACCAAAAGCAAAGGGCTTGGAGTGATGCTGTACCCCATGGCCCTCGCTGTGCACCGGCAGCATCAGCCAGGCTCTCCCCCTCTCCCAGGACAGGCAAAGTGACGTGATGGGGCCCGAAAGGAGGGATGCCCACTTCAAACCCACCTCAAACTCCTCATCTCCCCTCCCCAGCCCCGTTTGCAGCCCTGTCCCCAGGTAGCTGCAGGGCCGATGGATGGTGGCAAGTCCCTGGCCTGCCTCACTCGCCCCTCGTGGTTAGTCTAAGTGGCCAGTGGTGGGTTTGCTGGGGGGGGGAAAGCGGGGGTTTGGTCTCCCTACCTCTCACCAGCCAGCCGAGCCCGGGCTTTGCCTCCTGCACACCTGCCTTGCCACCTCTCCCACTGAACTCCACTGCCTGCCAGCCCCCTCCTCCCTTTCGGAGGGTGAGAGAGAGATGGCAGACGGGCTGGGGACAGCCTGACTGTTGAAAAACTGAGAGGGGGGGCTCCCCGAGCCCCCTCCCAGGCTTTGCCAGCACAGCAGCAGTGCCCCAGGGTTGTGTCCTGCTGGGATGAGAGGGTGGAGATCCCCAGGATGTGTTTTTTTTCCCAGGCTTTGCCCCTGCAGGAAGGCTGAATGGTACAGTCGTGGGCTGAGCCCCCCCGCACTGGGGAGGGGGCAGCGGGCTGCCCTCCACACGCCTGCTCTCTCTTTTCCCAGCAACTCTGGGCCAAGCTGCCTGCATGGGTTTTGCCATCCTTTTGTTTTCCTCCTCCTTTTCTGACCCCCTGTGCAGTAGCCAGGGCTGTTTGAAAGGTGGCTTGCACAAGACTGGCTCTGCCCGCTCTCTCTAGCGGAGGATTAAGGCAGGCTGGAGGCAGCTGGCACTCACCTGCAGCAGAAAAAGCTTTTCTTCCACTGCTTGCTCTCAAATTTCATTGTTTTCCCAAGTTTGGGATGGTCTGTTAAAGCACCACGTCTCCTCCAGGACCTCAGTGGGTCAAACCAACAGCAGCCAAGCTTTTTCCCAGCCGCAGGCTGTGCCCATGGCAGTAGCACTGCTTTAAGGCAAAATACTCTTCTTTTTTTTTATCAAAAACCAAGGAACTTGGGCTGACCCATTAGACCTGGTTTAAGTGCTGGGGCTGCCTGAAGAAAAGGCTTAGGTGAGGTGGGAAAAGGGTGGTTAAGGGGGTTCTTGCAGAGTTCAGCTTCCTCTTTGCTCACCTTGAAATGCATTTTTCCAGGCCCAGCAGGAACAAAAAGCTGCAAAGATTTCTCTCGTATCCCTTAGGCTGCAGTCCCACTGTTTTGGCTGGTGGGCTAGCATGTCCCAAGAGGGAAGGGGTGTGTGTGGCAGGGCTGGTGTCTCTGTGCCAAGGCAGCCAGTCCCCCTGGGCATCCCTCACCTTCTGGGTCCATCCACCCCATGGGAGAGGAGATACCCCAACTCCTGCCCCCAAGAGAGCCCTGAGGGTGGACGAGCTGGTGTGGGAGGGAGAGCTTTCTGCTGTGCTGGGTCCCTGGTGAAACCTGGAGCAGGACACAGGGCTGTGTCCAGCCATAGGCAAGGCGTGAGCCAGGCTGGGACAGAGGAGAAGAGCCCTGGGTGGGAAACCCAGACATTTTGCAAGTGTGGGGTCAGCGTTTTCGGAGATTTCTGCTGACGCGGGCTGATTTGATGGAAGGGGAAAAAAGTGGTTCGAGGCAGCTCAAGATTGCATTTTGGAAGAGCAGCTCTTAACTCCTTAACTCCTGCAAGCGTTCTGTGGGGCTGGGGAGGGGTGGGGATGAAGACACCCCATGGATTTAAAGCCAAGCCCCTATAAATAGCCTCACTGTTCCTTCTGCACGTGCGTCCTTTGCAGCCATCCCTCCTCTTTTCAGCGCAAGTCTGGGCACAGACCCCCACCTGCCCGGGAAAGGAAACCCCAGGGTATTATTTGTAGGCAGAAGATGTGGCAGAAGATGCCTCACCGGGGGAGCAGACAGAGAATAAAGGCTAAGGCACCCCCCCATGTCCTCATCCTGGTGATTTGCAAGCGGCTGCTGCTGTGGTCCCGGTTTGGGATGCTTGGTGGGAAGTGGTTTCTGCAGAGGGGAGATGCAGCAGCTCGATGCCAGCTGTGGAGGAAGCCCAGACCCCGCTGTCCCTTGCCATGTCCCGCTTCCCAGCTGCCAGAGCTGGCAAGCTGCACTGCAGTGCTTCTGAGTGACACCAGAGGGGACCCGTGTCTTGGGTTTCCCAGGGTGGATGCATTATTCCGTACAGAATCACAGTGATATGGGGTCCAACCCCTGCCAAAGCAGGTCCACCCAGTGCAAGTTGCACAGGAACATGTCCAGGTGGGGTTTGAATGTCTCCAGAGAAGGAGACTCCACCACCTCCCTGGGCAGCCTCTTCCAGGGCTCACCCTCAAAGTGAAGAAGTTCCTCTTCATCTTTAGGTGGAACTTCTTATATTCAAGTTTGTGCCTGTTACACCTCTTGTCTTGTCCCTGGGCACCACTGAAAAAAGACTGGCCCCATCCTCCTGACACCCACCCTTGAAGTATTTATAAGCATTGATCAGATCCCCCCTCAGCTTTCTCTTCTCCAGACTAAAAAGACCCAAGTCCCTCAGCCTTTCCTTGTAAGAGAGATGCTCCAGGCACCTCATCATCTTTGTGGCCCTCTGCTGTACCTTCTCCAGCAGTTCCCTGTCCTTCTGGAACTAGGGAGCCCAGAATGGACCCAGTGCTCCAGATGGGGCCTCCCAGGGCAGAGCAGAGGGGCAGGATGACCTCCCTCCACCTGCTGGTCACACTCTTCTTGATGTACCCCAGGATGCTGTTGGCTGTCTTGGCCACAAGCGCACATTGCTCATGGGCATCCTGTTGCCCACCAGTACATGCATGGACCTTGCATGTCCCTAACAGCTGAGGGATGCTCCCACACGCTACTCAGGGTCTCAGATCAGTGTCCAGACAGTATGTTCTAGGCTGGTGGCATTCATGTTTCCTTCAGGGTTTTTTTGCATATGCTGCTGCTTGGGTGACTTGGCAATATCTTGCAGTGAGAGGGTAAACTCGAGCAGATCTCGGAGCCAATAGACCCAGGTGGATGTGCTGGCCGAGAGGTGGGCACATGATATACCCCAATGCCGTGGGCTGGGTGCCCACCAGGCACTGGAGCAGCTCTCTGCAGCCAAGGGGTATCTATCCCCAGTAGCATCTCCAGCGGGGCAAGCACTGGTGCGTAGGGCAGGACCTCCATTAATGGTTTCATGGCATGGTCCTCAGACTCAGGTCCTACCCTGAGCCCATCCAGCTACTCACCTGGCAGCAGAGGGCTCCTGAGCCCATTATCCCTGCTCTCTGGTGATGAGAGGAGGGTGACTTACTTTTTTTTGCAGTTGTTAAGCTTCCTGGCTCAGATGGAACAGCAGGATGTCCAGCCTTGGGCAGGGTAAGAGGACTTGTCCTGGCCTGGAAATCTCTGTTCTTGACCTTCAATGCTTTTCTTTTTCTCACAAAGGTGAAAGCTACAGATGCTGATGAAGGTGTTAATGGCAGAGTGTGGTACAGGATTGTCAAGGGTAAGTCCAGGTGCCCCTTCACTCATCGGTGTGTTTGCACCAGTCTCTGGACAGCCCCACACACAGACTCATTGCCCTCTCCATCCTTTTGCACCTTGCAGCCCACAGAAACATTCCCCCCAAGCCCTGTGCAAAACTTCAGCAACAGGATAGGGGGGATGATTTGTCATGGATGGACACCTGGATGCCATAGCTCCTGGCTTGACCAGAGCCAAACCTACATCAGCTGCGCCTGATGTAGCTGAAGGTGATGGAGGCTTGGGGCTTGCTCAATCATCTGCCTCCAAGATAGACCCCAAAGAGGGCTCTGCGTGTCATCAAGACTGACACAGTGGTGATGAGCAGCACCCAATTTGCCTTTCCCTCCCTCCAGGAAATGAGCACAACCACTTTCGCATCAATCCCAGTAGCGGGCTGGTGATGAGGGGCGTGAGGAACCTGGACCGGGAGCAAAACTCCTCTCACGTCCTGGAGGTGGAGGCCTACAACACGGAGCAGGGACCCATGAGAAGCTCCGTCCGGGTAAGGAACCTCATGGTTGGACCACAGGGGTGGGCGGCGGAGGAGTTCACACGAAATATTCGGGATGCTTCATCAGAGGGCAGTCATTTCCAGCCCTCGCAGGCGTGCAGGAAGTTTTGAGTGATCTGGCATGGAAACGCTGACAGAAACTCTCTGGAGGTTGACCGTGGGTGGAAAAGAGCTTGTTGAGGGTTTGGTGGGGGTTTTTTTGGCTTTTTTTTTTGTGGGGGGTTGTTATTTTCTTTTTTTTTCCTGTGACGTTTCGGTGCAAAGAGGCTGCTGAGTGGTGTGGCCAGTCACTGTCGCAGGGAGTCCCGCTCGCCCAGGAGATGCTGCTGAGAGGCAGATTTGAGCCTTGGGCTGTTGGAAACCATGTCTCCTGGCCAGGCATCTGTTTAAAAAGCCAGGACCCAGGGGCAACAATAATCTTTAGCAGTGACACCACCAGCTTCCCACGGTTCTCCCAAGCCCAGCCCTCTGGATGCATCTATTTTTGGACTCCCTGATGGGGTGAGCTCTGGCCGAGCGTGGTGTGTGCCCGCAGCACCAGCAGGAAAGCAAAAAATAATAATAATAATAATAACCAAGAGAAGAAATGATGTTCCCTGGGGAAACAGCAGCTCGACCCACTGAACTTTGAGCACAATTTCCCACCGAGACACCGGCGTTTCTACGCGGCAGGGTCTCTAAACTGCAAGGTTTTCCAGCAAGGCATCCCAAAGCAAGGGGGAATTAATATACAGACAGAATTAATATTTAAAAAAAAACAACAAATCATCTCTGGCCAGGGAAGGACTGAGTCACTCTGACCACAGCACAGGGCTTGTTTAAATCTTGTGATACTGTGTTCACTCTCCATCACGTGGCGTTTGTACCAGAGGCAGGGTTTCTCCCGTGCAGCAGATGAGTGCTGTGAAAAGAGATGTTTCCCCTGGGAAGCGTAAGCAGCTGGTGAGGGTTGATGAGCTCTGCCTGGCTCACCCCGTGGTTGGTTTCTCCGGGGGCTTTGGCAGGTGATCGTCTACGTGGAAGATGTCAACGACGAGGTGCCGGTGTTCACCCAGCGGCAGTACAACCGCCTGGGGCTACGGGAGACAGCAGGGATAGGGACTTCAGTGGCGGTGGTGCGGGCCACCGACCGAGACACAGGTAAGAAGCTGGGGGGGGAGCTTATTGAAACACCCAGTTTGCAGGGAAAGGGGTGGAAAGGAAAGGGGAGAGCTTATAACAGCCTTGCGCTATCTGAAGGGAGCTCCAGGAGAGCTGGGGAGGGACTCTTTGTCAGGGAGTGCAGTGACAGGACAAGGGGTAATGGTTTAAATTGGAAGAGGGGAGATTTAGATTGGACATTAGGAAGAAATTATTTCCCGTGAGGGTGGTGAGAGCTGGAACAGGTTGCCCAGAGAAGCTGTGCTGCCCCATCCCTGGAGGGGTTCAAGGCCAGGCTGGATGGGGCTTGGAGCAACCTGCTCTGGTGGGAGGACTCCCTGCCCATGGAACTGGATGATCTTTAAGGTCTTTTCCAACTCTAACCCATTCTATGATTCTATGAAATGAGCCATGGCACAGATCCTGGCTTGGCTGGGCTGATCCACATGGGGTGGTCTCTGCTCCATGATTGGGTTTGGCATTGGTGGTACCTGCCTTTTTTGGTTGTCACCATGTGCCATGTCACCTCCTGCCCCAGGGAACGGCGGTCTGGTGAGCTACAAAATCCTGTCGGGCGCCGAAGGGAAGTTTGAGATTGATGAAAGCACAGGCCTCATCACCACAATAGATTACCTGGACTACGAGACCAAAACCAGCTACCTGATGAACGTCTCTGCCACTGACCAGGCACCCCCCAACAACCAGGGCTTCTGCAGTGTCTATGTCAGCCTTCTGAACGAGCTGGATGAGGCCGTGCAGTTCTCCAACAGCAGCTATGAGGCCGTGATCATGGAAAACATCCCCCTGGGCTCCGAGGTGCTCAGGGTCCAGGCCCGCTCTATCGACAATCTCAACCAGATCACCTACAAATTCGACCCCAACACCAACGCCCAGGCACTCTCCCTCTTCAAGATCAACGGGATCACTGTAAGTAGCCACAGTGTGGTCCTTCTTGGCTTGCTTGTCCACCAAAGTGTTGGTGAGCCACATGGCTGTTGTTCATCTTTGGCAGGGTGTGATCACGGTCAAAGGGCAGGTGGATCGAGAGAAAGGGGATTTCTACACCTTGACAGTGGTGGCTGATGATGGAGGACCAAAGATTGACTCCACGGTGGTGAGTAGCTTCTACCTGCTTCCCCACCATCCTTTGCATGGGCACAGCTGACATCAGGTCACCCCCATCTTTCTCTGGCATGGGACAGCATGTCCTACTGCTCTCACCACCGGGGTCTGGAAACCGTGATTTGGGGGAAATCCTGCATGTCAGAGGGTGGGATTTCCCAGAACTAAAAAATAAAATAAAAGCAACTCACCCCAAAATGCAGAGTCTGCAGGTCGCTTCCTGAGCTAAAATGGTTTTGAGGGAGGTAAATTTGGGGGCCTTGAAATACTTCACGGTGTTTTATGTTTAAGAGGGTTATATTTGGCAGTTTCAAAGGCAGCCGAGCAGGGGGGTGATTTGCATTTCTCTGCCGGGGCAGGAGGCACACCGGGTGCAGGCTGAGCCGCGGGCAGGGATGGCTCTGCTGGCACTACCCAAGCTCTGCTGGTTTGGGCCAGCTGGAGGGTAGGATCCCTGGGCGGGGGGTGTGGGGGGGGTTTGAAAGCAGAGGCTGCCACGCAGTGATGGGCAGCAGTCTGGATTTCGAGTGTTCTCATGTTTTGATGCATCTGTTGCCTCTCAAAAGGATGCTGGATGGCAGAGGCTGCGAGCGCTGCCTGTCCCCCCCTGCTGTGGGTGCTGGAAGCTGTGCTTCCCCCTGTGCTCTTGTTTGAGCCTGTCTCGGGCTAAATCTGCCCAGTTTATCTAGAAAAAACAACGGGATGCATCAAGAGAGAAGCCTGTGAATCACAGACCAACTGCAGCTCCCAACTCTGCTACTGTGGGGTGTGGGGTTAGCCCCCTGCCCCTCGCGTGTGCCCGCGCCTCCTCACACCCCACTCAATCTCTCTTTTCTCTGTTTTCCCCCCTCTGCTCTCCTCCAACAGAAGGTAAGCGTGTCCGTCATGCTTGGCATCATCCTGGGGGGCCAGGACCCATCCCGACCTCCGCATCGAGCTGTGGGGAGGGACCAGGGCGGAGGTATCCAGCCCCATCCCACCTCTGGGACAACCCCTGGGACGTGGTGCAGCGTCCTGGAGCTACCCAAGCTGCTGGCCAGCAGGAATCCCCACTTCTGGATCCTTCAGTCTTCTGAGGAGTCTCCTCGCTCCTGACTCTGTTTTTAATTCAGTGGCAACAATAAGGGAATGGCCCCGTGGTGCACGGGTCCCCCCCCCAGCTTCCTCCCCAAGATCTTGTTGCACCTGAGGGCTCCGGGCACCCATAAATAGAGCCCCGGGAACAGAAAGGCTCTTCCTTTCTCATTTCTGTGCCGCCTCTTTGATTACAAATGCAATGAGAGCATTTCCTCTGGCTAATTGTGGCCATGGTAGCCCGCTCCCCAGCGCAGAGTGCCTCTCTTGCCCGGTCTCTCACTTGCCCACATGCCTTTTCCCAGGAGGTATCTCAGGTCTTCTTCGTGCCTGGCTTGCCCTTGTTTAGTTAAATACAGGCAGCTCCAACTTCTTTGTGTCCATTTGGCTTTAAAGCAAACCCTGCCCACCCTCTGGTGCTTGTGAGCACAGAAATCACTGCTTGGCAAAAACTTAGCAGGAAAGGGTCACCCCGCAGCAGCATGAGTTGCTCCATGGCCAGATATTTGGATGATAAAAGAACAGAGGATGCTCCATAGAGAAAAAAACCACCAATCAAGAGCCGCAGATCCCCCTTGTGCCCTTTGTCCAGCCTCTAAACATAGAATCATAGAATGATTTGGGTTGGAAGGGACCTTCAAGATCATCCAGTTCCAACCCATCTGCCCTGGGCAGGGACACCTCCCACCAGAGCAGGTTGCTCCAAGCCCCATCCAGCCTGGCCTTGAACCCCTCCAGGGATGGGGCAGCCACAGCTTCTCTGGGCAACCTGTTCCCAGGTCTCACCACCCTCACAGCAAAGATTTTCTTTCTGGTATCTAAAGAACCCCTCCACAGGCAGGGATGTAGCTTCAGCTCCCAGGCCCAAATACTTGCCCCCACTCCCACGTGGGATGGACACCACTCCTGTCGTTGGCCCCTTGGGTGGGTGCAGCAGCTCCTGAGCGTGCCATGGCTGTTGATGCTGGGCGAGCAGGGGACCAGTGCTCTGCCTGAGCCCTGTTCTGTGCCCACAGGTGACCATCACGGTCCTGGATGAGAATGACAACAGCCCCCAGTTCGACATCACCTCCGACTCCTCCGTGAGCGTGGCAGAGGACAGTGCTGTCGGGAAGCGGGTGGCTGTGGTCCTGGCCCGTGACCCGGATGCAGGAAGCAACGGGCAGGTAAGGAGGTTGGCACAGCAGCTTTGGGGCTGCCCCTAAGGCTGTGGGGAAGGTTTCTCTGCTGCAGAAGTGCCTCCATCAGCATCTCCCCTCTGCACCCCCACGAGAGCAAACTCTGGGCGTTAATGCCAGCGGTTTTGAGGGTGTTGGTGCACTTGGTACCAGCGCTGGCCAGTGGAGCTTGGCAGCAGGAGAGGAAAAACATATTGTCCTTGGGCTGTCTAGGGCAAAGAGCTCTGCAGGACACGTGTCAAAAGGAGTTTGGCAATCTGAAAACCAGCTGTGGGCTCTCCCACTGCAGGGAATAGCAGCAAAGCCCTTGGCTGGCTGAGCAGGAAGTCCTCTGACAGTTGTTATTTTCTTTATCATGCCATTAATGAACTTCCATCAACCTTAATACTAAAAATTGCATAGGAGGGCTGTGGGTGAGACCAGGCTTAACCCCGTGTACCCCAACACGTTGGACCTTTTAAGATGCTCAGAGACTTCCTGGGGCGATGCTGGCTTTATTATTGCAGGATCTTCTTTATCTCCTCCCTCCTCACAACATCACATTCCTTGCTCTGTGTTTCTTTCCCTGTGATGTCTCCAGGTGACTTTCTCACTGACCTCAGGGAACATCGGCAGGGCTTTCGAGATCCGTACCACCAACAACACCTACGGTGAGGTGTTTATAGCCCGGCCACTGGACAGGGAGCTGCTGGATCACTACACCTTAAGGGTAAGCACCAACCACCCCACTTAGTTTCTTGGGCTTCTTCTGCTTTGAGCATCGAGGCTGTTTTCTTGGGGCTGTGAGCTTAAAAACAGAATCCTTTTGGAAAATCCATCCCCAACTGCAGATCCAAGCCTCGGATGGTGGCGTACCTCCGCGGAGAAAGGAGCACACTCTGCGAGTGAACATCCTCGATGTCAATGACAATCCTCCCATCATCGACAGCCCCTTCGGCTACAACGTGAGCGTGAGCGAGGTGAGCAGCCCTGCTCCTCTCTTTCCATCCTCCACAGGTCAGGTGTGGACTTTTTTTCCCATTTTTAACTCACCCTGCCTTGCAATCTTGGATCACCTTGGATGATTTAAGGGTTGCTGGCCCCTTGCAAACCTCACCTTGGATGATTTAAGGTTTGTTGGCCCCTTGCAAACCTCTTCTTGGATCATTTAAGGGTTGCTGGCACCTTGCAAACCTCTTCTTGGATCATTTAAGGGTTGCTGGCCCCTTGCAAACCTCTCGTTGGGACATTTAAGGGTTGCTGGCCCCTTGCAAGCCATCACCTGTGATGACCTTCTAGTTTTGGGCAAGGAAAAAGCTCTGCAGGCAACTTAAACCCATCAGGGTGCAGGGGCCAGCAGGAAGGAGAAGTGGCTACACACCCATGGAAATGCCACCGAAGTGACATAAGAGGCAGTGCAGTGCAGAATAGCAATTACTTTCAGGAAGCAGCTTGGCAAGAGCTAGATAATTAAGCAATAAAACACAATCAGGCATGAGAAAAGACTACTTAATTCTTGACATTTTAATTCCTGGACCGGGGGGGTTCTCAATTTGATGATGAAAAATGAAATACGAGTAATAGCCAGTGACACTTAGCTGTGAGGAAGTGCTGCTCATGATTAATAGCTTTGCATTAAAGTTATTGCCCTGTTAGGATTTTCTTATCTATTTAATACATGTTCAGAGCCGGTTGAGGAACAGAATTTCTGTTTTGATTTCCCCCATAATGGGACGATCCGAAAATAATTAGTCGAGCTCTGAGTCCATTAGACAGCCTTCACCTCTGCACATGCTGGTTTTTACTCTCTCTCAGGATGTGCCAGCCTAGGAAGGACCTAAGGTGCAGATCTCTATGGAAGGGAACCAAACTGGCTCATTGCAACAAATGGGAGATGCTGTAACATGGGGAGAAGAGGCACGATTTTGGTGTGCAGTGGCAGCTGGCCTTGGCAAAATGTTGTCTGTCAGTTTTATTCCTTTTTTTTTTTTTTTCTCTAAGAAAGTTAATTTAGAAAACACACGTCATTCCAGAGTTTCAAACCACAGAATCACAGAATGCTATGGGGTTGGAAAGGATCTCTGGAGATCATCCTGTCCAACCCCCTGCCAAAGCAGGTCCACCTGACCTGCTCAGGTCCCACAGGAACATGTCCAGGTGGGGTTTGAATGTCTCCAGAGATGGAGACTCCACCACCTCTCTGGGCAGCCTCTGCCAGGGCTCTGACACCCTCAAAGTGAAGAAGTTCTTCCTCATCTTTAGATGGAACTTCTTAGGTTCAAGTTTATGCCTGTTACATCTCTTGTCCTGTCCCTGGGCACCACTGAAAAAAGACTGGCCCCATCCTCCTGACACCCACCCTTGAAGTATTTATAGGTGTTGATCAGATCCCCCCTCAGCCTTCTCTTCTCCAGACTGAGAAGACCCAAGTTTCTCAACCATCCCCATAAGGGAGATGCTCCAGGCCCCTCATCATCTTTGTAGCCCTCTGCTGTCCCCTCTCCAGCAGTTCCCTGTCATTCTGGAACTGGAAGCCCGGAACTGGACCCAGTGCTCCAGATGAGGCCTCCCCAGGGCAGAGCAGAGGGGCAGGATGACCTCCCTCCATCTGTTGGTCACACTCTTCCTGATGTCCCCCAGGATGCCATTGGCCTTCTTGGCCACAAGGGCACATTGCTGGCTCATGGCCATCCTGTTGTCCACCAGGACTCCCAGGTCTTTTTCCTCAGAGCTGCTATCCAGAAAAAAAAACCACAAAAAACCACCCAAAAAAAGATAAAAGAAATCAAAGGGCAGAGCCTTCCGTTGCTGACCCTGTGGCTGATTCTCAGCTATGGCAGGGCGAGCAGCCTTGGTTAATTTTTTGCACAAAGATGCATCTAGTAATAAATTTATATTTTTTTTTCTTGCAATAAGCACTGCAAAAATGAAATCCAGGAGCTGGTGGAACCTTCTAGTTGACTGCTGGGTGTTGGGTAGCGAGTTTGGAGCCTCAATCATGGCTGCAATGTCTGGAAAAAACCTGCTCCGTGTTAGAATTATATTATAAAATGGCAGATTTTCTATTATGGGGTGCATGTGACTTACAGCATTTATCTCTGCCATCTAACCCTGCAGAACGTCGGCGGTGGCACAGCAGTGGCCCAGGTGCGTGCCACTGACCGGGACATCGGCCTCAACAGTGTCCTCTCCTACTACATCACCCATGGGAATGAGGACCTGACCTTCCGCATGGACCGTGTCACTGGCGAGATCGCCACCCGGCCCTCCCCACCGGACCGCGAGCGGCAGAGCTTCTACAGCCTGGTGGTCACCGTCGAGGACGAGGGCAACCCCTCCCTGTCGGTGAGCCACCAAAATGGGCTTTCTCAGGGGGAGGATGGAGCTGAGCAGGGAGTGGGCTTAGTGTTGAGATGGCCAACAGGCACCAGGAACAATGTTTTGGGGAGCTAGCCGTTCGGGTTGTATCTCAGGGTCCATACTCATCTCAGAGCTTCCTTTGGCACCTGGTCCTGCAGGATCCCCTCATGCAGGATGCTCTCCACCTCGCTGTGTCTGCTCTGAAGGGGGTTTAGCAGAAGCATTGAACTGTTTCTCTCCCATCTATAAACATCAAAAATACCACCAGCATCCCAACAGGCGAGCGTGTCAGTGGCTGCAGGAGTTGTCCTACCCACCAGCTCCTTGCTCTCTGAGTTGGAAAGGTGTTGGGTTGTTGCTCTCACCCATCTCAGGGCAGGGGGTGGCTCGAGCAGCAGCTGAACCACTGCTCAGCTCACCGTGGATGTTTGTGTGCCTCTTCTGGTGCCTACAAATTAGATGAGCTCCTGTAATCACAGAATCAGAGTCACATGGGATTGGAAGGGACCTCTGTAAATCATCTAGTCCAACCCCCCTGTCAAAGCAGGTCCACCCAGAGCAGGTTGCACAGGTCCAGGTGGGACGTGTCCAGATGGGTTTGAATGTCTCCAGAGATGGAGACTCTACCACCTCTCTGGGCAGCCTCTTTCAGGGCTCTGCCATCATCACAGGAAAGAAGTTCTCTCATGTTTAGGTGGAACTTATATTGGTTATACCTCTTGTCCTGTCACTGGGCATCACCACTGGCCCCATCCTCCTGACATCCACCCTTGAAGTATCTATAAGCATTGATCAGATCCCCCCTCAGTCTTCTCCAGACTAAAAAGACCCAAGTCCCTCAGCCATTCTTCATAAGAGAGATGCTCCAGGCCCCTCATCATCTTTGTAGCCCTCTGCTGTACCCTCCCCAGCAGTCCTTCTGGAACTGGGGAGCCCAGAACTGGACACAGTGCCCCAATTATCACTAGGGTTTCAGTAATTATCACTACAGCCGTTGTGCTCCCCATCATGTGAGACTTGGGCAGTTCTTTAGTCACGTTGCTGCTGTCTGGAGTGCCCTCTCTGTGGTCAGCAGGGTCTGGGCATGTATTTGGGGGGGGTCAGACGAGAGCCCACCCATCATCCTGTGGCGTGGGGAGGTGGAGAGTAGCTGCAGGAGTGCCCCGGTGGAGGTCTGTTGCCTGCAGCCTGGCTTCTCTCAGAATAGGTGGGCTCATCATTTTTTGACTTTAAGGAGGACTCCAGTGTGGGAGAATCAACGGATTTGGGGCGTTTTCCCTTCTCAAGCCCCCTCCTAACCCCACGGTTCTGCAGGGAGGTGTGAAGGGGCAGAAAGCGAGGGCAAATGGTGACGGGGAGGTGTGACACCCTGTCATCCTTCCTCTCCCCCACCCGCTATCTCTTGCCATCTCTCTGCTCTCCTGGCACCGCTCTCGCTGCCGGGCCCTGCTCTGCCTTTTGAGGAAGCGGGTTGCAGCCAGCAGCGCAAACCGGGCCTCGCTCCTCTCACTTCAGGCTCTGCACCCTCAGCTCTTCCCTCCCGGGTAGCTCACACGCCTGGTGTGCATCACCTCTGGTGGTTTTTTTCTTAATCCATGCTGCTGTAGCTTGAATTCCCTAAAATGAGAGAAGGCAGCCTCCTGGAACCACCAGGTCCTCCCTGTCCCCATCACCCCTGCCCCCTGGGAACATGGCTGATGGTGAGGAATGCCATGCCCTGAGCCAGCAAATCCCATTGCCATGGCAGTGCCCTCTTCCCTTCCCAGTGCTGGTGAGGACAAGTGACACAGCTTGTCACTTCGTGCTGCCAGAATGGTGTCCCAGTAGCCTCGCTTGTCCTCGAGGTTTCCACTGTGTGACGGCCACATCACCGGCACCGTGAGTTATGGCAGCAGCAACGATCAAATTCCCATCACAGCCAAGGAAAACAAAGCATCCAATGACCCAATTCCTGAGCAGAGAGAAGACTTGGGGCCCTTTTTGGAGCTTGAGGACACGTAGGTCTTGTGAAAGGCTGTCCTGCGTGTCACTTGGTGGCTGCTGGCCTCACACCTAGGTGATGAAATGATGCCTGTCAGGAGTTTGTCACCCACCAGAGACTTTGGTTTCACAAGTAGATCTAGGCTGATGCAATGGCACACGAAAGGGCTCTATTGTTTGTGGTTCATACGTCCCTTCATGTGCTTCAAGATTTGGCCTTCTCAGTATGGGAGAGGGAGAGGAGACAGAACTGGGAGAGGACTTGAAAGTCCCGTGGTGACTTGTGATACCCAAGGAGAGCAAGGCTGCACGCCAGACTGGCCATCCTCTTGGGAGCTGGAAATGCAGGGGCAAAAGGGTAAGACGCTGGTGATAAAAAGGAAAGCATTCCCCCAAAAATTCACCCATTGCAGGAAAGAAAACCTTGACAGGCTGGTGAGCTGCAACTGGAAAGTCTTGGTGTCCTTGCGTGGGAATTGGAGAAGTCAGCCGGGCTCTGCCTGACCCTGGCCAAGCCTGTAGCTGCACATCCCCCCGAGGGCTGGCCTTGCTCCAGAGTCTTTTGGGATGCTTCCCACGGCAGGAGGAGGGATGTCTGCCCAAGGGAGCTGCAGCACAGCCCCAGGCAAAGCAGCTCCTCACCGCCCAGGTCCCCGTCTCACTGCCTCCCCCAGCCAGGGCTGCCTCAGCCTCCGTGGTTTCTGTCCTCGTCCGCCCACTCAGAAGCAAGAGTTCAGGTGAAGGAGCCTTTGTTCTCCCCATCAGCAGAGCCCTGAGTGCTGATGCAGCGGAAAACAGCCAGCAGCAGGGCCAGCTCGACCTGCGTGCCCAAGCCAGGGCGCTTGCAAGGGCTTGGTGGGACCTGGCAAGGTCTTTGAGGGCATGAACGTCTTGCTGGGTCACCTTCACCCTCAGCATCCTGCCCAAAGGTGCAGTGCCGTGCCATCTTCTCCACCAGTGAGTGCTGAGGGGGCCAGCAGCCAGCGTGCCAGGGCTCCCACTCCAGGATGTCTGGAAGGCTGGGTAGCCATCACCTTTTTCCCCTAAAAGTTTTTAGATTTTCCTTCTGGCGAGCTTTCCTGGTGGGAAATGGTCCCTGATGCCACGCCAGTGCCCCCACATGTCACGGGGCAGAGAATGTGGCAGCTCAGCTCACCTCTGCCTGCCCGCTGTGCCTGCCTGCAGCATGGGGCATCCCAAAAAATGGGACACCCTGCAGCACAGAGAGAAACCTGCTCCCAGCAAAGCTTTATTCCATCCTCAAACAGCACATTTGTTAGCAAACAGACTCAGAGAAGGTTTCAATGCGGTTAGGACCCAGAGTTAGGCAAATCCCCCAGTTGCAGCTGCGGGGACAGGGAGAGGAAAGTGCTGGAAGCACTGGGGGAGCTTCCCCAACAAAGCCAGGAAAGGCTTCTGAGCCGTGGGTGGCAATAAAGCCCAAGTCCCACCCTCAGGAAGCTACATCCATGACGGGGCCGCGTTGGTACTGGCTTCTTTATCCCTCTGCCTGCTGCCGGAGCATCTTGAAATTGCTTTTGCTGAAGCCAAATGCCAGGTTAACCAAACCCTGAAGGGGGCCAGGGTGTTCTCAGCCCGTTGTAGAGACAAATACTGATTCCTCCAGCCACGTACTATGAAAATTCAGCGTGTTGCCAGGGATGCTCTGCCTGGGCACAGCGCCCAGTGCGGCTATTGCTCAGGTCTGACACTCTTTTGGTATGACTAATGTTTATGTTTGTCTAGTGGCAATTTTTCCCCCCCTCCTTTTACAACAAAAACAGAAGCAAGAGGGAAAAAAACCAAAACAACAAACCCAACAAACTTAAACACACCCTTCGAGTAACAGTATCTACCACAAGGCTTTATCTCCTCACTGGGGGCTGAGTCATGCTGAAGCCTGTGCCATGGCTTCTTTTGGGTAAGTGATGCTGGGGTGCTGCGTTTGGACAGAGGATGCTGTGAGGGCACCAGCATCCCTTGGGGTATCACAGGGTCCTCCGGTGTGGCTGAAGGCAGTGGCCAGCTGATCTGGGCCGTGCTGGCCCCGGGAGGATGGGGAGAAGCCAGCCAGAGCATTTCCCACCACCAGCTGCTTGCTCCTGCGCCTCGACCACGTCACAGGAACACCCTCCAGACAAACTTCCTCGTTTCCAAAAAAAATAATAATGATAATAAAAACCAAACCAAACTAAAACCAAAACCTATAAACATCCTTTTTTTTTTTCTTCTTTTAATCAGCACTGATAATGAAACAAAGAAAGATAAATTTCCGTGAGCCCAAGCCCAGGATAAAATTGCGGTAGAAATAAGGCTTCTCCTGGTGTGTGTCCGATTGAAAATAGGGCAGCCTCGTAAGTCCGTGGCTGTCTCGAAAGGCTGGTGAGGAAGGAGGGCTCTGTCAGCAGCGAGGAGCCTCTCCCCTTCCTGTTTTGCAAAGAAAAAGGTAGTTTAAGGGTGGCCGGTGACCCTGTTTTGTCTTGCGGTGGATAAAGTACTTCACCATCTGCTCTCGGAGAAGATGCTCAGTCAAAGATGCAGAAAGAGGCTGATGTTGCGGCGCTGAAACCCCTGGCAATAAGTTAGATCCTCGAGGAGGTTTGCAGGTGCAGGTCCTCCTTCTTTCCCCTGGATTCAGCTAGTCCTTCAAACGCAAGCAGTACAGAGCCAGGCTCTTCCCTCCATAGAAACAGGTAGTTAAAAAACCAAAATTCAGGTGGGAGTGGGTTCAGTTCCAGCCCCGGGGCAGATCGAGGGCAGGGCTCCTGCCCTCAGCTTCATTTTTTAAGGGCCATGGCCGTGCTGTCCTCCTGGAGGTCTCGGCTGGTCCATCACGGAGCGGTGGCCGCCCGGTCCCTCCGGGCTGCGGCTGGGGGCTGCGGTTTCCTCCGGGGGTCTTTAGGCTTTCAAGGAATTTGGGGAGTCGGGAACAGGATCTGGAAAGGGGCAGAGGGTGGGGGGGGATTAGTCTGGGCTGCAGCTGTGGGGGGATACTCTTCAGGAAGCAGACCCCCCCACTCCCCTCCTTTCCCCTTCACCCCACCCCACCTGCCCTTTCCTTCCCACCAGTGGTCCCCCAGGAGGGACCCAGCATCGCTGGTCACTCACCCAGTGTTGGGAAAAAGCACTCCCCAGGGCCGGGGGGGGACAGGGGGGTGCTGGGCTCGGAGAGCAGATGCCGGCCGGACTCGGAGGGCAGTCGGGTGGCCATGTAGGA